>JAQGCM010001715.1:0-13910 GCA_034699705.1 Hymenaphorura dentifera | reverse complement strand
AAAATAGGATACTCCGAAATAGCTGGCTGAATTTCCCTACGGCTAATATTTTGATACTATCTGTACCATTCAAAATTTGAAATGCAAATAAGATCGAAATGACTCTCCCTGTGGAATCTGTGCGTGTTTTTATGGCCACTGAGTTAGTTGATCTATCGCAATAATAATTTCGGGTATTATATTTTGTTTCGTCCAAAATATCTTGCTGTTGTTGTCATTGTTGTGCCGGTTATAGCCTTCTATTAAATTAACGATTACTGTTTACTTTCGCTAAGAGTTACCATTCGGTCTGAGATGACAGTTGGCCGTCGTACGAAAGACGTATGTTCGTATGTCGGTGAGCTAAAATAGAAATAGTAGGACAGATAAATATTTTGTGCTCTTTGTGAATCATGTGCCTTATTGAGTCTGAAATGTGTGCTTTGAGGTAATGGGTTTTCTGTTGAGTCTTGGGTGTGTCGTGTGTGCCTAGGATAATAATAATGGAATCTAGACGAGGCAAAGCCTGCGTTTTCCTAGCCTTTTCCTACTCCAAAAAGTTCAATATTGCCAACCAAGAGGTTTGGTTTAGTTTTAAAACTCCGGGTAGTAGAGTTGCATGGATGTATGTGCGTACGTAATACAAACTATATAAAATACGGTAGGACCGAAACCGTTTGGTTTTTGAGTTGGAGAGCTGAAAAGACGAGTGCAGCTGTTGTATTTTTCAGCGGTGAAACGGAAGCTGGGCCATATTTGGTTTTCGGAAAGAGGAAAGGCAGCTTAGCAAGAGTAGTACTACGGGGATGATTTTAGGATTTCGGGTTGTTGGAACGTTCGAAGTGTGCTTCTGTTCCTCTAGTGCTGAGCTCGGTTCTGAACCGACGGATATATCTAATAACATCAGTTCTACTCTCGTATTATACAAGCAACATGGAAAATTCACTGCACAACAGCAGCTTTGAATTTACTATTTGAGTTTAAGCTTGCTTTTTTCCTCTTCTCTGAACCCATGTCTGACGTACTTTCCTTCCGTACAGTTGGTTTGCCTTGACTAGAAAGGAAGAGTCATCATTCCGAGGCATTCGGGAAGGAAACAATACGTTTGCCTTTGTACCGAATTTTTCAGAATCGGGAAATTCAGATTTTATCAAAGAGAATTTTTTCATTAGTTGCATGAAGCCGGTTTGGATTATTTAAAGGATAGGCAGAAACTTGATACTGTAGGTTTGGGTTCATTAAAATTGCGGTCTAAAAAGAGGATCGAGATCGATCGCCGATTTTTAAACCTTTTGGCGAGCACGAATTCAGAAAAAATATAGCGTTGGATGGAGGCTTCATGGTCCAATTCTATTTTATTTCTCAGACCAAACCCTTTTACGTTTGTCGCAATTTTATCGTGCTCCATGCAACAGCAGGGTGGTGGTTGTGCCCCGACCTGAAGGTGGTGTTATTCTGGGCAACCGGGTAGTAGACTTTGGTGGTTGTTGGTAACGATCCGGGAGTTTTTGGGACGGGGGTGAGTTTCAAGTTGCAGGTTGAGGGTCGATTTTCTGTTTCGATTGGATGCTGCGATGAATGAGCTCATCTTTTCACCCGGGTCGAAATTTTTTCTAGCTTTTACTTCTGTACTTACGACTCCGACTTCAACCACTTTTGCAGTGCGCAATGTTTTTCTTCTAACCCACTCTTACCTCGTGTTATACGATTCTAGAAAATGGTACTGACTCTGAGTCAGAAACTGTGTTTCCTATTATGCGTGCAGAACTCTTTCGGTCCGGCACCCCCTCGGGTAGAGACCACCGTATACAGCAGGTCTTTCATTTCGGACAAATTCTTGAAACGGGAATGGATGCGCTTCAAAGTTTGAAGATATGGTTGGAAAAATCCATTAGTTGAAAAAAAATTCTAACGGACCTAATGCATCAATAATCAATTATTGCTGATATTCATTGATAGAGGTCTTAATCGTTAGTTGGATCGTTAGTGTAATGCTCCCAATTAAATTTGTAGTTGCGCTAGCATGTTGCCCCTCCCCCGATTGTTTGTACCGTAGTTGTTGTTTTGTAACGTTTTTTGGTCTGTGTGTTTGAGTGTGACTGTGACCTTTTTTGAAGCTTGGCTTTTACAGCTTGACTTTTGTGTTTGGTCTCTAGAGTCGTGCTGGCAGAGTAGCCGTAGCCATGCTGAAGTGAAATAACGAACGAAAGGAAGGAGAAAAAGCTGAGCCAATTTTGTGTATTGATGATGAAGGGAAGGAATGAAATGATGGTTCTGTCAGTCGTGGAGCGGATGATGAGGATGACTTGAAACCCTTGGATGACGGATGAATGCAGTAAGCAAACCTTGGCTCACTTCAAGTTTTTTGGATGAGAAACAGTTCCCTTGCACGATAAACTGGAGAAGCAAAGTAGAAGAAAAAAAAGGACCGGACAAATCTTTAAATGAAAAGGAACGAAGCTTGAATTGGCTGAAAAATGAAAAAATCTTATTTATTTTTTCACTACCCCTTGGATCATCATCTGCATTGCTGCTACTTCACACAACACAACTGGTATCAGGAATGCATGTTCCAACTTTAAGTATGTACTTTTTTGTGTGTAGTATTTTGTACTGTACTTTGCATGATGGTCGTCTCCTCTTCAAAAAATGTATGTACTTTGAGTCCGTAAAGTCCGCAAGTTTAAAGTGTAATTTGTTTAAACTATGAAATGAATGCTGGAAGTGACTGTTTTGTTCAAAGTCTCTCAGCCAATGGGGTCTGGATCGCGTTTGGAAACATTGCATTGATTGAAGGGCTCTAGAATTATAAACGAAATAAAATGCATGCAGTATGTAATATGGAAGTCCTCAGATGCCCTGGATTTGGTCTAGTTTGTATGAATCCGAAAGTAGGTAAGCAGTGAGTAGCTCAGATCTTTTAATCTTTTGTTTTTGTACATAAAACTCAGCAGAGATTTCATAGTAGTTTCTATACATGCAAGGGCAAGGGCTCAAAAGGATATAAAATGAAAATGCAAGTCTAAAACTAAAAGTCTTTTAAGTAGGATGTAGGCAATAATAATACAATGTGAACTTTTGAAGGCATGGCTGTCTGTGTAGTATTTGGGTTTGAAAAGTCCCAGCCAAAACTTTAATATGCTCTCTAGGATTATTTATTTTAAAAAGCTATCTTCTGTTTACTTAATTGTATTTGTATAGTCGTGTGGTGTGTGATGGTAGCATTTCAACCGTCTTGCTAGTGAAATGAAATTGACCGGATTTCCGACAAACTCAATGTTCAAATTTTTGTATTGCTATTTTAATTTATTTTATGTTAGGACTGACTATAATATGTAGGAGTTGCTTGTCTTTGAACCCAAAATGTCGTGTTTTATATGTAAGTGATATTCTGAGTTATAGAATTTCTAGTGATGCTTCTTGAGTCAGGGAATAGTCGGGTCGTGACAGATGGCGACGCATTTATTTCTGATTCAGTTTTATATTGCCGACCTTTTGTATCAAACAATGCATTGGCAACGACCAAGTGTTGTCTTCTGATTAACAATGTACATGACGTAGATCTCTTCTACTATATAAAAATATTTTGAACGTTTCTAATAAATTATTATTATTTCAATTTCTTTCGCTCGGAGGTGTTTTTGAGGAGGTAGTATTTATAGATTATTCATTCAGATGTTGTTGCTCTGCTCAAAAAAATTAATTGCAGTGTGGTCCAATCCAAACCGAAGGTCAGATGTTTGAAAAGCAAGATCGCCACCTTCGCTTTCCTTCCTTCGAACACTTCAATCCAATCCATCCCTTTCACTCTCATCTAAAATCCGGTTCTTAAAAAAGAAATGATTAGATCTTCTCTCGTGGTCTTGCAGATAAACGGGTAGAACTGGAAGGACCTAAGGAACTCAGCTTAAGAAGTTTTCCCTGCAGGGCAAACCAAGGCCTAGGTCATGTTCGTTCTCAAATGTTTTCTTAAGATCCAAGATATGTTGGGTTGTTGGGATAGTATTTGATGGTCATGGTCAACATTTGCCTCGCCTTCCAGGCCGGCTTACGAGCATGTCATGTCGGAATCCATTTCGTGAAACAATGCATTCTGTGCCACTAATTCACTTGCCCTTGAATTTCTGAGCCTTAAATTTCAATTCTTACTTCAAAGACTCGAAACAAGTATGGAAAAGTTGTCTGGCTGATATGACTAGTCAGGAAAACCAAATTGACAGCTTCAATACTGCGAAATTTTTAACCAACGCGTCTCAATTCAAAATTCCTTGTAGATCTGGAACCGCTGATTAGCTCGGAAAGAATGCTAATTATTGTCATTTGTTGAGGCATTACAGCTCTATAGGTCATTAAGAATGATAGGATTGGACAGGAAAGGGAAGGTGAGCCCTGAAAGAGATGAATTGTTGGACGAAGAAAAAAAAGAAGAGGAAAGTCAGTATGTAAGAGATGAAGAGATTTAGTCTGAGGATAAGGATAGGATGGATGATTGCATTGGGATAGGTCCACAACTTCCATTCCACTGTGCAATGCAACTGCAGATTGCATTCGTTCATGGCTTGGCTTGGTTTGGCTGCCATCATATCTTCCGACGGCCGTCTTTCTTAACTATAAGTGAGAGTGAAGACCAAAAGGAACCACGGGCAATTTTTTGTCCTCCTAAAACTTCTTCCGTCTAAAAGTTCTTCTCACCAAAACCGAACCCAAACAGTTTTACGCTAAGCTCGTTCTCCTTGGCTTACTTTGGTTTCTTCAAAACAGCTGAAACTCGTACAAGCCAAAATGTTAGGCAAGAATGGTGAAAAATACTTCAGAGTATGGGAAATACGTACATATAAGGTTCCAAGTTGGAACCTCCAACGATGTAATTATAGAGAACTGCACTCGGTCACGAAAATGTGCAACTAGACCTGGACCAAAAAAAGCACGAAAGGATACGCTCTATTTACTTTTCGCATTTTATCTTCAAGACTAGTGACATACACAGCCACGACTGTCAAGTCTAAAACTGATTTTGAAATTAATTAGCACTGGCTTTTACGACAAAGGATGAAAATGAGAACGTGGAGCCTACAGACTTCCTAACCTTGATTTTCGATCAGTATAGTTTGGCAATAAAAATTTGACTTGGAGCTTTTTAACTGAAGAGTGAACGAGGGACCTTGTATTCTTTTGCGATATTCTTAATGAATGTGCAAAAATTTCACAACCTCGTAAAAGTCCTACGCACCGTAAAGTCTGCTCACTCAACTCAGACTCCTGACTCAATACAACTACGCATTATTATGGTGAAAATAAAACCGTAGGATGGGTCGTAAAATAGAAATCTACGGTTTTGCAAATAAAAAAGAAAGGAAGTGCGTAATACTTGTGCTTGCAGTAAAATTCGGGGTTTAAGAGACGACGACGACGAAAGACGAGTGTATCATTAATTTTTTTACATTCCTTGTCCTACGGTCCAGTGGAAATAAGAGTTAAAGGGAGCCAGTTTTTCGCATTTTCGTTATTACATCCTTTAAAATTGTTACCACTCAGGCTCACAGTCTGGAAATAACTATCGCATAAAGTTGACGTTGGCCCGATCAATCTCTGGAGTCTGGAAGCGTCAATCAAGATTCTCATTTGTATTTTGGAAATATTTTCGCCGGAGGTCGAATGAGACGGCATGTCAAGATGAGCAGAGAAATATTTCACTTCTTGATCGAATCTTATCTGATGTTGATGAACGAGAAAAATACACGCCTAAGAATCGAAGACCAAGAGACCGCCTGCCGTTGTCCAAAATGAGCTAGCTAAACATAGTCTGACATCGACCTAACCTAACAAAAATCATGCTACGCTGCATTTCTCTTCGCACTTCCCAACTGCAAGCCGTGCAAGCAACATTCAAAAGAAAAGGCAAAAGTTTCTTTTCTTTTGAATTCTCAACTGTTTTTCAAATATATTTCTTTGGTTACATAAGACCATGACAAGATTGCATTGACCATTAAGCGGAACCATGCTATCTTTTCTCAGAAATTTATTATTTTTTCGGCCAGCAGGACAAGCCATGGCCATGGCAGAAAATGTGACTCTGTGACTCTGTGCTCTGAGTGTCAGACAGTTTTGTTCGGATCTCATAAATTGTAGTCGTTGTTAATCTGTTTTAGGAAATTGAGCTAGAAATGCAAGGCTTTGTTGTTTACAATGGACGGCTGAAGTTTAATGAATCAGCAGCATAAATTAATGGGAACAATAGTTGGCGTAATTTCATAAGAAATTTTATTCTGAGTCATAGCACACGACAGAGAATTTAATGTGTGATTTTTCGGTCGACATTCTCCTCGCTTACGATTTACGAATCGAATATATTATTTTGAAATGATTTTTGTATGGTAGTTCGGATACCCGAATTCATATTTATCATTTGTGGGCCCAGCCGACGAGCGCCCTGGCAAAGAACAACAGGAGCGGCTTGATGGGCCACAAGAGAAAGCCATATGGCACCCACGTTTCCACTTTTGTCACACTCAAATCTCTTTTGCTCTTGGCTCTTATAAGCAGTTAGTGTCAAAAGGTTGTTTTTAAGAACCGAAACTTTTTGAAATCCTAGTGTACTTTTGCTGCACAGCAGCCTAGATTTAAAATGGGATGGAAAAGAGTTTAGTTGGTTGGTGTTTTCCATGAAATTATCCATCTGCAACTTATTAGTCGAAGAAGGCTCCAGAGTCCAGACCAAACATATAAAAATCATATGTGTTGGCCAAGAAAACATTAATGACAGGAATTCCACTGCAAAAGTCTAGTTGATGAAAGAATGAATGAGTTGGCTTGGGCAAAAATTATTTTCACTTTGAACACAATATTTCAATTCAACGACCGACGGGTCATAAAAAGTGCTCTGAATTTTTTTAAACCGTCCTTTGATTTCTTGGAGGATGCTCTATTCCACGGACCTTGAATAAGTTTAAATGTAACTTATTATGCATGCTGCTTCTCTTTTCTCACCCGAGTAGTTGCACAATGAATTCTTTCATGAAGCAGGCCGGCTCATCGTCAGCTGAAAATATTGAAGGTTTGTCTTTCACCATTACATTGCATAAGAGTACTCGGTGCAATTCTGTGTGACCCAGTCACATTCGCATCTTAAGCCTCAGACAACTCACCAAAAAGTATTTATTTCGAAGCCGGTTTAACAGCCCCAGACAGACATACACGATTATATTGACTGTGGCTTTTGAAAGACGAAAAGACTTTCATTGCGAAAGGCTGGCAATTTTGCAACGTTAACTTTATGCAATTTCTCTAGCGAATCCACCCAACTGTAAAAAGCACACTCACTTACTTAGTTCTTTTTTAGTTATCGCCGCATGGATCAATGTCTCTTGCTTGTAATCTCATTCAAAAAATCCATATTGACATTTTCCTTTCATTTTGCAATGCAATTGCAGTCGAAGTCGGACAATAGAAACATATGAACGAGTGAGTCAACCAGCAGCGGCGTGACTTTTTTTTGCATTTTATTTCATGAGCTTCGGCTCGAGAGCGAGACAAAATGAGCAGATGTTTCAACTTGGTAGAATTGTCGATTTTTATCTTGCAATGAAATGCGCTTTGTAGTTACTTCTTGTCCATTGCAGTTTGAATGAACATATTACGTTGCTGCTGGCAGTTGTAAATTGTAAAATCGAGTGCTGGTAGAAAAGGCGGGATGCTATTTCTAGTTGGACCGGCTGATTTTGTCCGGTTTTATTTCTTTCACTTCTTTCTCTTTCGCAAAACTTGCACCTCTTTAGCAATGACTTTGAACTTGAGATTCTTTGAGGATCAGGTTTCCTTTGATCCACTGATGCAAATTACAGGTCATATTCAAGTCAAGTAAGAAGTAGGTAGGGTCAATAAAAAATGTTTATTATTTGGGCAAAGATGGAAATATATAACTTGAAAGACAAGAGACACGTGCAAGATAACGGCACGTGTGCTCACGTCAATGAATTACGAATGCATAAAAAGTGTGATAATTACATTCCCATTGTCTAACATCATTCGTGTTTGTATCCGCTCCAGAATCCTATCAAAAAGTTTCAGCGTGTGCACACCGTGCCGTTCTCTTTGTTGGGCAATAATGCAATAGAAACAGGGAAAAATTGAAACGGCCGTACCATTCACCGAACCGGTTTTCAGGGACGAGATGAACCCGAATTTTTGCACCAAAACCGGTTCAATCTGTATGGACTACCCGCGCCCGGGCACACGCAGTTATTGTAGTCTTCTTTGAATGGTTCGTGGGCTCTAACTTTGTCATGTTTGAATTTCACTGTAACACTTGCAATTTCAATTGGAATTGCAGGCAGGGCAGGCCTTTTTTGGAAGGGGGAATTGGAGTTGGAAGGAATAAAAAATAACATGTGCATTCATTTTATTGGCCCCAGAGCTGGAGTTGACATTTTGTGTTTAATATAAAAAATCATAGCCAGAATAAGGATGGCTTTGTGAAATTCAGAGACAGGAAATTGGGTTTATTTGTACGGCATAACACCAATAGATCTTGTTTCGGTATTCTTGACTGATTTTGAGAGTTTGGGCTGTTTGGGTGAAAAAATTGAGGTCTGTCTGGATTGGAATTGGTTGATAAATAGTAGTGGAGAAAACGGTTCCGACTTTTGTGATGAATTCATTCGCTTTTGTGAAGTTAATGGGAATTGAGGTTTCTTCCGTTGCAGCGGAAACATTTGTGCAATGCAATGCAATGGTAAAAAAAATTGAATTAATTCAGGTAGAAATAATTACCCTAAAGAAATTTTATTTCCAACGTATTCTGAAACAAGGATAACGCTGGTGCTGGTATTTATTTATGCAAGTGCTCGTAGTGAAAAAAAAAGCAGTTAGAATAGATGCCGGGTAGAATGATGGATAATGGGACCGGACTTTTGGCGGACAAAAGAATTACGTTAGACTTGACCGAAAAAAAGTGAATACGGAAGTGATGCATGCAGGCATGAGGTTAACTCATGCAAGAAAGCCTCACTAATAAAATCAAGTGCACCTGGTCCCCTTTTCTATTCTACTCAACAATACAAAAACGATTCCACATTCTCATTCTGTAAGCACGCTGTCTCTACAGAATAGCCAAGAATCGTGCCGAATTCAAACACAAAAAAGCTTTTCAAAAATATAAAAATGTTCCCATTTATAAGAGTCTATAGTTTAGAATTCAAGGGAAGCTTCTTAGCATCAGCATCATCCGCGCTGAAGTTTAGAATAAAATAAAAAACGTGCACGAGCCAATTTTTTTATTTTCTTCGAAATTAAGGCTTGGGGTGGGAATAATCTGAACAGTGTTTGGAAAAAGCTGTATTTAGTTTAAGAAAATTGTTCACCTCCTGATTCCTGAAATTAGTTGGAAAACCAGCAGATGTTTTTTCATTTTGTGGAAAATACTTTGTATTTTGACGGAATTCAAGATTCTGCTGGTATTACGAAAGTAAATTTCAATAGATTGTAAACCACAAAGATAAAATCATATTATTGAGATGGCGAAATTTAGCTTAAAATATTTTATTGATTAACGAAATGACTGCACAGATGTAAATGTATGAAACTTATAATGGAAAAACTATTTAAAGCTACTTCAAAAACAATTCCATCAGCTTTAAGTAGTGAGACGATTTGAGTCAATTTGAGAGGGACAGTAGAGCCCAGCAGTGGGAAGAAAGTTTTACACAACGTTGGAGTAGTGGGCGGGAGAGGGCGGCTGGCGCTCCTAAAATAGTCGTAGGACGACTGCTTCGATTTTCCTTCTTTTCAGCTTCGACCACTTTTCTCTTTCGCTTTCTCCGACAGGGCGCCCGGCCCACGGGCGCAAGAAAATCCTATGCAACTCTGAAACGACCAAAACGATAGAGTATAGTAGTTTCCAATTTAATTTTTACTACACTTTTGCCTATGAACTCTTTCCTGAATATTGCTGCTCCGAACCAACCAAACAAGAGCACAAGCTTCAATTTAGAGAGGGAGCACAAAAGATGAAATAAATTTCAGGATTTAAGATCAGAGCTCAACTCCGACTCCGACTCACGTCCTGAATATTGTCATGAGAAAAGTTTAGCAATATTTCATTTGCAAATTGCCATTGTTGAGAAATAGTGCCTGGTGACTTACAGAGCATCTGAACATTTTGCATTCCAATTTCATTTCTAGCATCCCAGGCATCTTGGGTCCCATTAAAGGTTGACGAAAATAAAAGGAGCAGGGTTCCAAAGTTTTTTTAATTTATTTTCACGAGAGGAATTGGACTTAATTGCACATACCACATTTCTTTTGTATGGAAAGCATATTGCATTGGCAATTTTGTTTGCTACTACCCTTAGGAAATAACCGTTAACTTTCACACATTTTTATCTTCGAGTTCAGCATTTCTCTATTGCAACGAACTGCATTCTAGTGAATTACGAAATGGAAATTACGTAACTTCAGCTGGCAGGTGGGAAACGGAGAACAAAATTGACAATGGAGCCCCAACTGACTGTCATCATGAAAGACAAAGATGAGGCTTGCTGAGAAATAAAGTTTTTCGGACGTTTCACCTTGTCATCTTCAATTTCTCACCTTTTGATACAAACAATTTTTATGTAGAACATGTCACGTCATACGAACATACTTTTTTTTCAGTTACAGTTACACCGCATAATAATTAGTTTTTTTTAACCAAGAGAAAGAGAGAGGAAGTTCTACTTTACTTAATGTATTGCATTACCGTGTTCATTTGCATTTGGACTAAAAATTTGCATTATTTTTAAATGGAAAGAGTCGCAATGTTTTAGAGTGGTTCCTCTCACTCCGAAGAGTACTGCACTGTACTGATGAGGACAATGACGCATTTGATTCAGAGCTCATTCGAAATCCCTCCCCAACAACAATGAAAAGGAAGAGTGTTTGATAAAAATGCAAATCAGATCAGTATATGCAAATGAGGGAAGCATCTCGTCATGTGCCGTTATAATGGAACGGATGTGTTCTCTTTAATTTTTAGTCAAAGTTTTTGCATTTGTACGTGCAGCATTGGATTCTGGAGAAGAATGTCTGAAGAAAATATCTCATAAAAGGAAATGTAGCTGATATCCGTTCAGTAGTGTTCTCACGGCACAGCCGCAAAAGTAAAGCACTCAGATTATGGAACCAAGACTGAGCAGCAACATTATTATAATCAATGGACGAAGGAAATTAATTCAAGAGATACACTTTGCCACGGCCTGGCTTGGCCTGCCCTGGTAAAAACTGGCAAAGGCGAGTTTCACTTATCTCCCATTTACACGAGAATCTAAGAATAAAAAGAAGGTCCATCATGCATATGCATTATTCTGTTTCTCTTTCACTTTTTTTTATACTCACACCAAGTGTTCGTCTAGAGAATTCGTTTGCATTTTAATTTCAAATTCGAATGTGTGGCATTGTATTTACTGAGCTCTGTAAGCACAGCATTGCACTGAACCAAGGATTATTTGAATTAATCCGACATAAAAACTTGAGGGAAAATTAATAACAGGGATTTTTTGTACTCAAATTTCACGGGTTCTATTGCATACTAATTGAAAGTTTATTAGTTTTTGTATCTTGCATAAAAGTGTGTGAAGAGTAGTATGACCGTTAGCTTGGTTGTTCTCCAATCCAATCGTTGGATAGAAAATGGAAGGCGCTCGGATGGACTATGCATGGGTGCATCGGTATCGGTTTATTTTGCCAACAAAAGCCAAATCTAAAAGATTGAATTCAGATTCAGATTTTTAGTCAATCTCGATGAAAGGATTTTGGAATTGATTCCATGTTGGAAATCGATCGCCCAAGAAATGGAGCTGAGTTTTGTTGAGAGCAATTTTGTTTGGAGAATGGCTGTAAATTCCATTAGCGCAGTGGAGTGGTGGAGTGCAGTGGACTTTGAAGAAATGATGAGAATTGCATAATGACATGGCGCTCAGGGCTCCAAAACCATTCACGACGACTCAGTTTTCCCTGCTTTTCCTGATTCATTTTGTAAAAAAAATAAAATATGGATTCAAGCAGGCAGTGGGTCCTCCACATTATGCGTTGACACTGGCTCTGACTGAGCACAAGCTTCAGAAATGAACATTATGGACTTGGTAATGGTTAATGGGGAGTATTGAGCAGATTTCGAAGAGCCATTTATTCTCGAGTGTAATGTCGTGTGTCGTGTCACAGCTGCTGGATTTTCTTTTTAGATCCATTCCATTCCACTTCTATTCTATGCATGAGTATACCAACTAAGTCATTATGAGAAACGCTAACATCCTTCCATTCAAAACTATGTGCTTCATCCATTACAATTATTATTCGGAGAAAATATCTGCTTATCTTCTGGTCTGAGCTCAGACCGACTTCCTTTTGTTTGTTGATCATAATCCAAAAATTAAAAAATGAGTCATTGTCTTGTCGTTTGATCGCTTCTAAAATCTAAGTGTCAAGCAATACACGCGCACACAGTGTTTGCGTGATTACGAATGGATTTAGGATATAAAAGTAAGAGTGGACATAAACTTTCATTTTTTTTACTGTATCCGAGGGTCACAGTCGCAGTCGTTGGGTTGAAAATTCGGAGTTCGGACAAAACGGCATGGCTTTGCTTGAATTTGGATGAATGAATGAGTGAGGAAGCGGAATGAACAGTTTATGTACTTTGGACTTTTATTTTGGCTATAAAAGAGCCTAACTCTTTCGTCTTGAGTCGTTTGTAGCATTTTTTTGATGGGGACGGTACGTGGCAGGCATGTGTTTATGCATATTATTATTTAATCCATCGCGTCTGCTGGGACCCAACTCTCACTTGCAGTTTTTTTACAAAGTCTTGACTCATCTCCCCGAGTGCATGCTACAGTAGTATTTTAAAGGCCACACTTTTATGACCTTGCTTACCCTGCCAGTGTCACGCTTAAACTGGAGGATTTGTTACAATCCTTGTCCTCGGAAAAGCATTTAAATTTATGTAAGTTGTAAAGTGGGATTTCACAAATGGAGGGGGGTCAATACTAAATTATTACTTTACTGTTTGAAACGAAATGTGAACGAGATGAATAGTCTCTTGTTTCTGAGTTTGGCTAACCATAAATTTTTATAACAGTATTCGAGTAGATTTTGGATTTGAATTTTCTAGAAATTTGGACTTATTTCCACTTGACTTGAATTGAAAGAGATCAATTTTATGCTAGGCTTCCTTCCTACCCTGAATTTAAGATTCGTTTTGCTGGTGAGAGAGACAGATTCGGCGTTGCGGTGAAAGAATTTGGAGTCCATGGCCTGAACTTCCGTTGCATTCGGTTCTTCTTGGCGTAGCATGGCATGGATAATTTTTTTAAGCTTCCTGAGCCCAAGGTAGTCATGTGTGAGTAAATTATATATGGTTCCGGAATTGTAAGTCTTGAAGGAAGGAGGAATGAGTAGATTTTGAGTTTGACCTCAGTTTGGAACTCTAATGACGAAGGTGCGAAGGAGGAGGAAATGAAGTGGAAACGAAAACTAAGCCTTCGGTTGGTTGGCAAGTTTATTTAATGATTTCCTTGCCTCATCTTATTTAGTAGAGCTATGAGGGTGGGAGCGTCTCATCTGTGCAACTCTGTCATGTCCAGGAAATATTTCAATTGAGCAACTAAATATAGAATTGGCGAGAGAGACGGAAGCACCACTTCATTCACGTTTCAACAGCCAACTTTCTCAATGTGTCACCAAATCTACTAGGCCCACATGAGCTCTTGTAGAGAGTCCTTGCTCCCAATCAAGCAACAAACTAAAATTGTGATTATCCTCTGGTTTGTAGCAGCCCACCCAGGCGTGGACAGAATCAAAGTTGTCAAGAAATTATTAGGCAAAAAGTGGTTTAACGGGGAAGTCTTGAAGAATGCAGGAAAAAACTTATGAAGTTTGAATTCATCCACAATTACAAA
>JAQGCM010001714.1:0-13914 GCA_034699705.1 Hymenaphorura dentifera | reverse complement strand
TAATTACTTTTCCACGGTGTAACAATATTATGCTCAAAAATTGATTTCAAGACAAAATATTAAATTCGGCTAATACGGTAATTTTTTAAGACGATGAGTTTTCGAAGGTCCCCTGAGTATCGTATTAAGCGGGCTCTACTGTACAACATATTACAAGAACTGAAAAACTGAACCAGATCACACCAGATGCAAATCCTACTGAACGACAAATTACTTTAAATGATTCATCTACAAAATCTATTTTAACTCAACTTTAATCTGAGTCATTTTCTTGAGAAACGATTAAATCTAAATTCCAATCGTGTCTCAGATTAAAGAAACTTAGGTACTTGCTCATGTCTAGACTTAATAATTCGAAGAAATTCAGAAATACATTAGTTTTATTCGTGCACTTAAAGCAAATTCCACCGTTGGCCAGCAAAAGTATGATTTCATCACCATGCATGTAGCACTTGCAAAAAAAATAAAGATTCCTTGAGCAAGAGTTGGACAAGAAACACCTGTCAGTTACTTATTGCAGACAACATAATCAGCAAAAAAATCTCATCTCACGCTAAGAGAGATCTCTAATTGTTATTCAATTAGTTGAACCGACCAACAAAGCAAAGCAAATTATTCCGGTCTCTAGGTGTCCTCAAATACGATTGCTGTTCATTCCTAGGAATCCTGACATTTGTAATTTACACATTTATTCTGCAAATGCAAAATTCTGTATGAATTTTATCTGCCACCGAAAACCACGGAACCCGAAAAGCTGAACACTCTTCTCCACTTTACTTTTCCAAGCAATCGTGCTTTGCCTTCAAAACAGCATTGTTATTAAATTCATATATTTACTGCTTCCAAAAAAAATTCTCTCAACAATGCAATAAACAGATGCGAAAGTTCAACAAGGGACTGCTGTTGCTGCTGTACTCTATTTGTGCACCTGCTTCCCTGTCACTTGCTAAAAGAAGTTTATATGTAATGCACGCGTACAATTTTATATCAAAATTGCTTGAGGCAATTTACAAAGACGACAGGTGAAGGCAAGTTAGGGTTGAGGTCGGTTGCGAATGTACATATTATTATTATTACATGGTGCGGGTGTATCCGGCCCGGCCTGCTCTGACTTAGCCTGATCCTCTTTGGTCGTAATAAAGCGAACAATTTTATTGTTATTTTAATGAAAGCCTCCCGAGAATGTTGAAAAGTCCAATATTTCATTGTTGCCTGGTGGTTGGTGGTTGTGTAGGTTCTTCAAGACGAAGAAGTTCAGAGCGCCAAGAGCTTCTTGACTTGACTGACACCTTCTAACACTTTATTCTTAATGCTTTGCTGTCTAAGAAAGCAGATCACCGGATACGAAATCAGTTTAATTGTCATGCTCCATTCTTAAATCTTGGGTGAGGGAGACCTTCTCTGCATTTTAATGATGGGTTAGAGGGTCAAGTGTTGTCAGAAGTACTTTCATTCGGCAGTGATTAAATTAGGGGCCGGGAGATACAAGAAAAGAGTTAACGTGCTCTGCCTTCACAATAGATTCCAACTGTGAAATCCGAAAATGTACTTCGAGAGTTACGGCAAGGAAGAAGTAACAGAAACTTGACTTGAAAATGAATGAAGCAAAAACTAAGCTGCCGAATTTTTTTGTCTTTCATTCCAAAAGCCCAATTGTTATTTTCAAAATAAGCACCACTGCAAATTTCAGTTAAAAAATCCTTACACAGGCGCTAGACTAAGAAATCTGGAAAATCTGGCCGATTATGTAGATCAATTAATGCAACCAAAAGTAACGTTCAGAGATTCAATTAGCAAAATAATTACAAAAAGCTAATGTTGTTAGTAAGGAAGAAGACACCACAAGTTTGTTGCGCCTTGGTGGTCCTCATTAACCTGGGTGATGTTGTAAGAAATATTTTGTGTTTAATAATACAGTAGGGGATTGTTGTGAGAGAAAGATCAAATCAGAACTTTTTACTTAGGACTTAGAACCATGAAGATTTCTAACTTGTGACTTGCCAAGGCCTGTCCCGTTGACCCTTGTTGGGGTCTCGAGAGGACAAGAATATGTAGTTCGTAAAGAATCACTAAAAAGTGCTCCAGTTTCCATTACGCCTGCAATATGACGCTCGGCTTGAACTTGCTCAAGCGAAAACACCAAGAAGACGAAATACAAAATGTAAACTGGTTTATTTCTTTGCCCGAACTACTGGACCAAAACATTGCAAGTGGACACGTGAAAATGAAAATGTAACCAAAAATTAACTCGGAAGGTTCACTAGTCGATTCAAATGCTGTAGTTTTTTGAGACTTGTAAATTACAAACCCTCAAAAAATAACTTTTTAACACGGTTAGATCGTATCATCTTTCACTTTCTTGAGAAATTACTCCGGTTCTCACGAAAATGCAGCTTTGTTCAGGCCCTCAGAATAAGTTACCATCCCTTTTAATAGTCAGTCCAAGCCGAAAGCATCGGCCGGTCGGCCCAGGGCTCAACTAAATGTGCACTAAAAATGCACAAAAACTCCAAAAGAATCCAAAAAGAAATATTAAGCTTTAGCTTTACACTTATTTCACCCGTTGCAGGACTTTCTTCGATCATACTGCTGATCGTTTATATTTTATGTATGATTTAGTGCCTTGCAACAAGAGCGCTAACCGATGTTAGAGCCGAAACGGATTTTAACTCTTTGGATACAGAATTTAGAAACAGTGGACTCATTGATAGAATCAGTAAATCAGCCATACTCAGCACAAACTTCTAAAAGCAATGAGCCCTTAGAGCAAATGAGTGATTAAATTGGAGAATTAATATTTGCATTGTTTTTGACTGACAAATTAAAGCGCAACGTGGGACGATTCTTAGACAAGCAAATGAAGTCGAAGACCTGTTATGGTTTTCCCTGCATAGCTAGCACCAGAGTGGTTACACGTACACTGTACCCCTCAATGACCGACCGGAAATGGTCACAAAAAGTTGAAAGTCAAAGTCTCGTCGTCAGTTCATCAACAACATCATGCATAGTTTTTTTTTACAGTGTCTAACCATCGCAAAGAGTTGTGAAGAAGATGAAAAGAAGCAAGCGAAAGCATTGTTGGAGCGAACAAAGTATTAAGCTAAACACATTTCACTTAAATTACACGATGTGTTCCATCCAAGCTCAGAGTCAACCAGCTAAAAACATCTCGCATTTTGATCTCTTCTTGCCTCTCCTTGCGTAATGCAGATTTAAGTATTAAGCATGCATAATATTATGTCCATCTTACAAAGTTAAGAGCGAGGATGTGTCTTGTGTATCTGGCTATGAATCATGAATCATCTTAGCATGGGGTCAACAATGCACTATTGTTGTCGTCTTCCAAACAACGGCTACAGCAATCAGATCAGCACTCGGGCAGGATTCATAAATTAAAGCCAAGGAGCTGATGCTACTGGTACTTGTTTTTTAATAGCCCACGAAATACATACTAAAATCTGAATACTGTTGAGTTTTTTGATATAGTGAAAATTTAAAATGAAGTTTTAAAATTTGAAAATGATTGAAATGAATTCACTTCAAGCCGTTCGAAGTCAAATTTCAATTCTTAAAAGCTCAAAATCTCTCATCGATTGACTAAGAAAACAAATTCCTGACTCGTCTTGCACCAAATGAATGTTTCAACAAACTAAAGTCTTGAACTTGAAGTTTATTTACTATTTTTAGTCCTGCGAAAGCAAAGTTCTGACTTGTGAGAATGATGCAAATGTGTGTGTAGATCGTTAAGAAAATAAATAGCTAGTGTCAATGTCGATCTATCTAAAATTTCACTTTTTTGAAACCCGGGCTTAAAAAATAATGATACATTGCTTAATATGTGTTCAACGTGCATTGGATTTATGGGAAAGGATTATCGGCTGTGTATTTGGGATGAGTATTTTTTGAATGCCAAAGCTTCAAAGCCAAAAGTCAAATTTCTCTTGATTCCCTTCATTTCATCTGGTAATGAGTGAAACAGAATCTGCATTGAATCTTTTTATTATTTACGAAGACTTGGGGCCGAAGGGGTGACTCGGTTCGATGAAGATAGATGCTTACAAACACGAAGGGTGTTCGTGATGGAAAACTCTCTGCTTGCTAGTGCACATTTGCGTTTCCAGAACCCAAAATTCAGCTGATGTTTTCAAATCTTAACTCACTTCGTTGGCTTAGATATTGAATATCAGAAAAAAGTTAACTGTATTTTTTGGCTTAAGGAAATGAAATAATTACGACCAAAGAATAGCCCCAAAGGCGTGATTGTTGTACTTTCAAAATCCGAATTTTGTTCAAACAGTCGTTTACTGGTTCATATATTTTTTATTTGGAAGGAGTGTCCAACAGCACGGTTTGGTAGGCAGGAGGATTAGTGTAAGTAAAAAGATAAAGCTTTGCTTTACATGGTCCAGAGAACAACTCTCAGCTAAGGTCAGTATGTACTGCCAGATTTTGGTTATTCAAAAATATTGCAAAGGAAATTAGTTAAATGGTACTTCATAATGTGATACTTAAAATTGGGATTTGCAAACGGCTAGTAACAGTGCATAAGGGAACTGAGCTTGGATTTGAATTTGCAAGCCGAACAAATGGAAATAAACAACAAGAATGATAAATAGGCACGAAGTGTGAATTAACTTCAAAGAGACACGACAACATGTGCTAAGAAAATGTTTGTAGATTTTATGGAATATGCTCTGAGCTCAAATCCAGTCACGCTTTAACATTTAAAACCGGAATTTTGTTTTGTCACAAATCCAGAGTGAATGAGAAGAACTCAATTAAAATACCTCTGCCTCACAGTCAAGCTATATGAATCTTAAAAATCTCTAATAAGTTTCAATAAAACGTGTAGTACTTCTTTACTCGATTCCTCTTCGTTCGTGAAATAAATGTGAAAGATCTTGCCTGACTCTTATAATGTATTGCAAACTTTGATGAATGTATCCTATTTGGTATTAACGTAAAGCATCCCAAAACGATCAAGGAATTCTAGCAGTTCTTCGTCCAGTTGTCCAACACAAATGCTCATTTCCTACGACTTCCATTCAGAAAAACGATTCATTACTTGGCGTAACTTATCTTCAAGTCAAAAGGTTATTCAATAACAAGGAATCTCTGGCGAATTGTGTACCTTTATAACTTTCGGTTGACTGAATGGTCATTGCGTGCATTAGTGGAGGGCCCTCTTTCAATTCAATCAATTTTAGACCCTTGTATTTATCACCTCCTACTCCCAAATGTCCCAAAGTCGTACTCTCTACCTTTTGTCAAGTCAAAATTCCAGCCAGGCGTACTCTGTGTTCGAAGTATGTCTCGAGTATTTTTTGGATGCACTTCCCCCAAACAGATTTCATTCAAAACTCAAATTTCTGTGAAGAAAGAAATATTGAACTTGAACAGAGCTACTCCTCCTACGCTGATGTAATTTGACCTAAAGGACTCATTGCATTTCGGTGGAGGACTTGAACATCTACCCAAGGGTCTACTACTAGGCCCAACACTGCTCACAAGAGGACGAGTCAGCTCCGGATAACCACCGAGTCATTTTTTTATATTTCGTCAAGAACCAGGGTTTAGATATTCAAGTACATATATATTTTCGGGTGACTCCAAGAAACATGCTGCTACTGCTGCTGAGTGACTCTTGAAGGAATTTGAACAAAAGGTCGTTACAGCAATTACAACGAGAAATAGGGATTGGTAGGGGTGCCGTGATCACCGGCTTGGAAAATCATACCGTCTCCCAGCTCAAGAAACAGTGCAATTAAATTCTGGGAAACTATCATCAATGCAATTTGTACCAATAATGGTAATTCTAGAAAGAAATTTTGTCGATGCTTTGTTGACTAATTGCACCTGTCCAACGCTTTTCCTTGTGCACCGAGGCATTGCTGTTCAAATGATAGAAATTAGTTGAAAACTGTCCATCCGGTTCTAGTTCCGTTTAAAGTTTCTTGGGATCGCCCCCGTACATCGGTGTGGTGCGCTGGCATTGCTTTCCAGACATTACTGAATTATATTCGGAAGACTCGTAAGATGTGGTCCTTGTGAATCTAACCGATTCGGAATGCCAGTTGCCTGAATAACAAGAAACATGTTAGAGGCTGGACCATCCCACTGAATGTGAGGCTCAGAACTCATTCATCTTAAAAGTCATCAAATCGCCTATTAACACTTTTTCTCCACTTTTCAAGTCCAAGTTCACGGGTGCCACGGCCACACACTTACATACTTTCTTAGCTCAACCATATAGAATTATGAGAGTGAATTAGCTCTGCATTTAGGACATTCGTCTATTCATGCTTTTGCATACAAATCAGAGATAAGTTGTCCTGCATGCCTTTCAAAATTGAACCGAGTTGGTTGCTTAAGGACAATTTCAGTCTCACACTCCCTCCTTTTGAATCCTTTGGGTAACAATTAATGAGGGAGCGAGATGATCATTCCAGAAATATCACCACCTGTGTTTGTGCTCTGCATTTGTTAATGAGTTGACTTAATTACATTTATAAAATGGTACGTGGCGAATTAGCATAAGGAAAATGCGTTCAACATTCCTTCGCTTTAAGCATTGCTTAGCTTTTAGTCTTCGTAATTTTTGAAAAAATGGAATGTGAGAAAAGAGCGTGTTGTCGAAATTATAATTTCCATATCACAAATTTATTATTTGAACAACTTGCAGATATGTATTGGCATGGCCTAAACCACAATCCTCTATCTGGTGAAAACATTTGTTCATTCATTCATTCCCCGGAATGCTCAGATTAGACTCTTTGCGCAATTGTATTTGTGGAGTAGTTGATTTTGATTCGGTGAAATTAGAGATACTGTTAATGTAAATTCCGCAAAGATATGGCAATTCATCTAAACATGAGGATAATCGAATAATTTACAGTATCACACTGTTACTAAGTAGGAATTTATTCCGTATGTTGGCTTTTCCATCCAAATTTTGCAAATGCGCTCACAGGATATATACAATTGTTTACGATACTCACAACAATGACATGCGCTTCAATTCCAACAATCATGATTAGCTAATTAGCTTCACTTAAATCCAAAAACTTAGTAATCAGCACTGTCCAAGCATGTGCGCGACGCTAATCCTCTCATCCTCATCCGCATTCCCCAATACGTACCATTTTCAATGCATCGTAGCATATTTTATACTATTAAAAACACTTGATCAAATATAGTTGTGCAATAACAATATTACATCATATGTAACCTATATTCTTCAAGGGAAATATTTAGATGCCAGCCTATAGTGATTTGAGCTAATGTGACGAGAGCTTATTGTTTGGATTGGAATGCTCAAAGTCTTCGTGTATCGGAATTAAGTATTTTCAGTTTACAAGAGTTTGCATCTAACGTCTAACTAAAGCACTGATTTCGTTTGAAAAATTCCAGTTAAAATCTTTGCTCATCGTGATTCATAGGGCACGTTATGCGATTGCCTTAGCTGAGCTAGCTAGTGAGCCTAGAAGAATAGAAGGAAACTATTCCTTATGATCAAGCTGATCAACAAGCAAATGAAAATTATTATTGACGCTGTCATGGCTTGAGTGTGAGTTGAGTCATCTCGAAAGATTTTATTACCAGCCGTTTATTTTATTATTAGGATAATTACTCATCGGTTGAGCGACACCAGGCGTCAATAAATTAGACTCGCTGGTACAAATTTGAACATAAATAGATGTAACAAATTGTAATGTCGCTTTAACTAGCAACGAGTAGATAGGATTAATCAAATCATGACACGATTGGTCAAATGCGTTCAAAAAGTTCTAATCGTATGAAGTCCACAAAATCTGTATTTTTTGGTGGCTAGTGAGGACTGGATTCGAGTTATGCTCAAGACTTATTCGTGCTTCAAAGCAGCTTTAGTGTTCGGAAAGTCTGAAAGTGAAACCATTATCTTTGATGATGATGACCGAAAAGACATTACATTATCTACGTACGCATTACATGACATGACAACAATGACAACAAGAATCTTAGATACAGAGTTGTACTTTACTGCTGCGCTGCGGCCAACTTCTAAATATACCAGTGCCAGACAAGTCAAGGCTAAGTTTCAGAAGACCACCTCAAGCCCTACCTTCTTCAAGACTTTAGCAGGCACGATAAGAAGCAAAAGTCTTGAAATTTGTGAAGGAAAAGAAAACAAAAAAGAGCAGAAGTGGGTACTTATCTTCCAAGCAACGAATTTAACAATGAAAAAGGGTTGGGGCAAGTACAAGTATGCTACCTGGGCTCAGCTGCTTTGTGAGCATTTTTGAAGTGAAAAAAAAATTGTAAATAACTGGAGAACAGTGAACAGTAATGCATTTCACACCTTAGAATCCCACGGACTTAGACCCTAATCCTACCAGTAGTAGAACACGTTTCAATTTCAAGGAACAGATATTTTTAGAAATATCTCAGAAGGATTATTTCAAACTTTTAATTTCATGCAAAGGGAGAAACGAGTTGAAAATTCACAGCAGACAAAGTTTCACTATTCCTTACTACAATATTGAACCAATTCTCGGAATTAATTAGCCCAGAATTTTTAACTCAACAATGGGATTATGAAAGCTTGTAGGTTAGATACAAGTGATGAAATTAATATTAAAACTTTAATGTAAAAGGTAAGTGGACATTTGAACTTGAAGAAGAAAGAGAAGTTGAGCTAAAAAATATTACGGTTGGTTGGTGTGTCAAAGCCATGAGAGAATTAAGGGCAAAAAAACGTATTCATCTCAAAGTCATGGTAAAGTAGCTCCATTTCTGGTAAGAATGTTTTATAAATATTAAACCGTGCCAAAGTAAGTCTGGGCTACCTCTGAAATCTCTGTATGATGATGATCTGCTTGAGATAAAATATAATTTTCATACATACACAAGCACAATGAGAGACTAGTTTCACTTACACGTATTGTTAGATCCAGTGCTTTCATAACAATTGAATTACACGTGCACTTACTTGCGGAGAAATAATTAATTCGATTGTCAAAAGCGAACATTGCAAGAAATTTCAAAATAGGTTTGGAATAACGCATTATTATTCATTTTGTCTTGCTTTGGGTGAGACCACTTTAGGGTCTTCAAATCAGAAGATATGCTCACACCATGACACCATCAAGGTGCAGAAAGAGTAAAGTAAGTACTTTGCCCTGTGACATCAATAATTTTTCAAAAACATTGGCAGGATTTGACGTACTTGTTATACATGCTTGCAATTTGTAAAATGCAAATACATGTAGTTGTTGAACATACTTCAAAAGAAGTTGCACATCCATCAATAATATAAAATATGATTGCAAACATCCGACTGGCCCTAAAAGCCGGGCTTTTAGTATTTGACGCTAGTCAAAATTCCCAGTGCAAGCAAAGCAAAATATCATAATTTGTGGCATAAGCCTGTTATGTCAAGCAAGCAAGCAAAGCAAGCGTTTATATTGCGATTGCAAGCATCATTGTGATCAGATGAATGTTGAATATATGAAATCCTACCATCACAAGCACATATTTTTGACCCCACGTCTTTGCAAAAAAAAATTGTACAGTACTGTACTGTACTGCAAATACCTGAGAGTGTACTTTGTTCAAATGAATGAAAAAACCAAAAGCAAATAAGAACGCCAACGCAGGAAGTGCTGCCCATTGTCAAATATTAAGCAGAGGTTCACACGTTTGTAGAAAGCTCATTGAACAAATTGAATATCAAAAATTTCTTCTGAAACTGTATTTTTTTTTTGAAAAAGCATCAAGCAACAAAGTCGAATCGAAACATTTGGTTACCTCGTTCTTCCATTCGCCCAGTCGAACCAGTAGTTGCAAATACAGGGACACTGAAGTCCACCATTAAGACCAACAGGCAAATTGTTGACCAGTATGCCATTGTTGATTTTCTTCCAAGAATTGGATGACCCATCGTGATCAATTGATTCGCTCTCGCGAATTTTTTCTAAGATTACAAAAAGTTGTCTGCTAAGCTTTTTTGCACAGCGGTAAGTTTAGAAAAGTTTCACCAGGCACAAATTTATTTCGCGATACTTGACGCAGGCACAGTTTAAAAGTTTTGGATTACACGTTGCATAGTTTAGCATTTGTATGTTTTTCATCCATCGGCGACCACAACAATAACGCTTTGAAGACGAACAAGTAACAAGAGTCACGTCACGACAGCCACGACCAAGTCGTCATCCGAAGATGAAATCTGATTTGGAATTGGTGATAAATCACCTGGATGTAAAATGTAAGGAGAGTTTAGTTGTTGGTTCAAATCATGAATGAAGGAACAACGGTGCGGTGAAGTCAGCAATATTTATAAATTCATAAATACAAACAAATTCAGCACTCATAAACCACACTCGCAGATTTGCAGGTGATGTGTCCACACGTTTTTCTTGCTATAGTCTAATCCAAACCCAGGAAAACTTGCTAAACAAATGTGAAAATTATACTCTCACGAATCACAATGACCTCAAGTCAAATTTTAAACACAACTTGAAACGATGTAGGATAGGATCGAAGAACTTTTTTCTCGCTTATTCTGCAAGCAAAATTTGTTGAAATTTTGTAGATTTACTTTGGTTTTATACTCTCCGGAAATCAATTTGATTCTTCCAATGTATTATTTCCTGTGGAATAGATGACAGACGTGTGAGGTCAATTCGTCGCACAAAACAGCAGAACTAATTATGAACTCTTGTTTTGCTCCGGTTTTTGAAATCCTCTTTAATCCAAACTTTTCAGATTTGTGTCAAGTACAATATTGGGTTCGGGTGGGTGCCAGTTTATTACGAAATATTTCACCGATGACACTGACAGAATTGTCGTCTTTATTGTTTCCTTAGATAGCAGTTATCCTTCCGAATCAGACAAGCAAGTATAAATCAATTGCAAAACACCGAAGCTCAGTTTGGTTCTAACGAATCTCGTTTAGCAATTGTCACAATGATTCTAGCAAAATTGTAACTTGGAGTTGTAATAATCATTCACCTTATGTGTCTGCTCGGTGATAATTTACTCGTTTGACTCTTATCAATTTCACAATGTCAATAAGGCGTAAATCCGCCTACTTGTGGCTATGATTGCAAAATTCGGATTTAAAGAAGATCTACACGGAACTTTCCCAAAGCACGACTTTCTCCTTACTCAATTCTCCTTGCAGTGCACAAAAATGAGTGCTAATTCCTGTCCGGAGTCCAGTCCAGTCCAGCAAACAACAATGAATCCTTTGCACACCTTGTTGGACGTGACAATGACTAATGAAAATGTGGTGTTTAATTACTTTTAACGAGTATCCATTCGCTTGCTTGTCAACTTTTTTCCCCCTCAGGTTCAGTTTAGGGATTGATAAGCAGAATAAACTGAAAACAGAAATGCCGACAAAACTGTGTTAACGCTTTCTCGTTATCTACGTCAATACAGATCATGTTGTTCACTCAATTCGTCACTTTCACATGTGCACACATACACAATTTGGATCTATTTGTATTTTGGCGATTATGCAGTGTAAAAAAGTAGTGCGAAATGTAATGTAATGAATGTAACGTTTGAATTAGGGTAAAAATGCAACGATTCCAATACAGAAAACGTTTTCTAATCTCCAGCAATGTAAATTTTTTAATGAAAAATAAGGATATTCTCGGAAATTCTTTACTCGCAAATAGTGCAAAAACAAACCAAAATTGTGCTAAAAGGGCCTAGGTGTTCTACCGGTTAATTTGTAAAATTATAAATTTGATTGAAAACAAAAACAAATAAAACGTGAGCTGGATTGGGTGTCTGTGGGTGCTTTTGATGATTTTGCTGTTGAGTCGCTCAAAGACAAGGACAGACTGAAGGGTTAGAAAATTTCTCACAACTCTCAAGTCACAACAACCACCAAAAGAGTCTTTGGTTGGTTTTAGCCCAGCAGCAGCAGCAGCTTGGGAACTTGAGAACCATTTTTTCTTACCATCAGTTCCTGAGATTTTTCAGAATGAATGCTTTGCAGTACTTTTAGTGCTTCTTGCCTTCGTACTTCATTTTTTGATTCACCCTCAAAGTTAGCGTTAACGTTAAAACTTTGCTGCTGCAACTGTTGCTTTTGCTCCTGCTTCTTTCTTCTTAGTCTTTCTTTTTCTTATTATTGTCAAGTTTCTTGGGTTTCATTCGTGAGAGAAAAAGTTTTGGTCCAAGAGTAGTAGTGGTAAGAAGTACAAAAATGACAAGCCCCAAGGGGGTAAATCATACCATGAACGAACAGATATGTCCAAAAAGTGGTCCTTTTCGGTCCCACATTGGGATAGAATCCAGAGAGTCAGGAAAAAAATGTTTCCACATTGTGTGATGAGAAATTTTTTAGAAGAACGTCAACGGGGCTCACGTTGACACTTCAAAGATGACAAAGACAAGAGAACCACAAGAATTTGAGTCGAACCAAAGATTTCATAACATTTGATTTCGTACACTGGGGTTTGGCTGGACGAGTTTGACAAATTATACTATTGTTTAAAAAAATCACACAAGGGAGAAGTAAATACATGTTTGCTGGGAATTGAGAAACAAGGAAGTGCGTGGGACATGTAGCAATATTTTTCGAGCATATTTTTTATGTTAATGTAATTAATGTTAAATATTCATTGAATCTTGGATACCTTGGTTGAAATTTTCGATCAAATATATTAGGGGAACATATTAGGGACGAATGGACCTTAACTACGGACAAAACTAAAATGAATTGAATTTTTGTCTAACAGTAAACGGTTATTAGCGACAATTGGGAAACGCCGTCACTGCTGCTGGCCAAGGAATCTAAAGTACAACAAGAGTCTCACGTTATTCTCACAAATCCTTTTACAAAATCTCAGAGAGCTGGAGTTGATTTCTGATTATAAAACATCAAGGGCCTTCGCATAAAGTACTCGCTGACCCATTAGCTTTCTCAAAATAAAAAGAACTGCTGAAGAACAGAGAACGCTGAAGTGAACTGTAACTGTAAGCTGTGTCTTAAATCAAAACTAACAAGAATACCCAATCCTAGCATTGATTTGCTCTTAATTACGTTAAGCATTACCAGGTTGACCCAAAAAATTATAGAAAATTAGTAAGTTTTTATTGAAGCTTTCTCAGAGACGTAATTTAACTCATCAGGTTTATTGAATCGTTGAATATAAGAATGTGGTGATCCTAATGTATTGAATATTTTCCCATCATACGAATGGAATCTAAATTGTAGTGTTCTAAATTCCAAAGTGCAAATCCTTGTACTGACGAAATGAAATTGTATTCATATTTTAAAAATTTGATGTCGTTGTCATTAAATAAATACAACTCTTCACTTTTCTTCTCATGCTCTGTCGGCATTTGGATTTTAAGATGATGAAAACTTCCTCATGTGCACACAATGCAAAATGTAATCCCTCAAAAAGATTGCGTATTTTCTATTGCATCTGCAGGGCTCTTCGACTGTGAAGCTCTAGAACATCTGTATAATCAAATTTTATGTTGCTCGTAAAACCACTTACTTGGGAAGAACGCTGCAACTTGCAAGGTAAACCTGGCCTTAATTGAACAATAAATATCAAAGTAGCGCCAAAAAAAGTAAACTTTTAGTCTAAGTCTATTCTACTTCGCAGAGTTAGCAATTGCAAGTAATTAATAGCTTCTGTGATAGGTGAGCGATGATGATAAACACACCTGTTGCTCTGCCTTTCTGTTTTCAGCCTATTTGCACATCTGCAGATCTGCAGTTTCCTGCTCCAGTAAGTCGCGTAAAACAAGTCAACAACTATACACAGGGTGGTCCAAAAGTAACAGACCATTCTATTTTACTTGCACATATGTCAACGATTTCCAACCAAGGGATGGGCTAATTAATTAGTTTTCTAATTAATTAGAATTAGTAATTAGTAATTAGCTAATTCTAATTCTAATTAA
>JAQGCM010001713.1:0-13918 GCA_034699705.1 Hymenaphorura dentifera | reverse complement strand
AACTACTACTAGCAGCAAAGCACAACGAAATTAAGAATTTCATTCGCTCACTCCCATCGCCTTCATGTCGTAGAATGAAATGTAAATTTTGTGTTTATCACACACAGTCAAGGCAAGTCAAACCAAAAGAGCACGCAGAATTAAAATGCGAATAATGGCAAAATTGCGACTTTAAATTTTCTGTAGCCTAGCTAGACTAGTCGTAGACTAACTAACTGAAAACTGATTAAAAAAAACAAACCTTCTTAGCATCGGCTGCTGCGGGAGCCCGAGTTGAAGGACCTGCTGCCTGCTGCTCGTCCTCCAGTAGATTTTGAACGTGGCCAGGCATAGTTTGGTTGGACTGGAATGTTCACTGCTGGAGGAGATTTATGACCAGTTTTTGATATCGATTTTTTAGTGATCAGTGACCAGACGACGATGACAACAATTAATTGACTGAAAAGTTGGGATTGGAAAACCGACGCGTTCCTTGCATGCACTAACGCTTGAGAGCAAAAAGTGACAATAAATGCTATCGGCGGCAGTCGGGGGCATCAGCAGTTTGGTAAATGTGGAAAATAAGGGCTGCAGGCTGCAAGACGCTTGCATGAAGTCATCAAAAAAAAAATCACAGATAAATCTAAGGGTCTCGAGCTCATTGCATAATTGCATAGTTACATTACATTACATAGCGTCTACATCATGGCAAGGCAAGGGTCAATTTTAGTATCAAAAGGACCCCTCCTCCCCAACTCACTCCTGCTGCTTATGTAGTACTTCTTCTGCTTCTCATGCCTTTTGAAAAGTCAGTTTTAATTTCGATTCAAATTTTGCCCTGCTGGCAGAAAATGTTAATTTTGTAAATGAAAAAAAAGGGAGCAATCACTTTTGATGCAAAATACTCCTGTACTAAGCAAAATCGGTAAAACAGACGAGTCACAAAACTCCTTCCAAGAATTTTGCGAGAACTCTACAAGTGGAAACTCAAAAACGAACCTCACACCTGAATCTTATTTTTTCATAATTCCAAATCAATTTGTTTTATTCATCCTTAAAATCTTAATCGAATTCAAAGTTTCAGATATTAATTTTTTTTGAAACGATTACACGATTATAAGGAAACTGCGACAGTGACAAATTTCACTTGTCACCCAGACCCACCACCGTAGGTGACGTAGTCTTCCTCGTAACGTGGGTGTGGCTGGTAAACTATTCGCACTGGTCGCGGGGCTGGAACGAAAATCCGCTTGGAACGAAAACATTTGTCGTACAAATAAGCGATGACAACTCCAATGAAAACGACCAAAACTGTGCACCACAAAATCACCAACAATCTGTGGTAGTCTTCGTCACTCAAATGAAAATTGTTACCACCATTCTTGCCCTTTGCAGAGTCCAAAGTCCGGTTGCCTGCAACAAATTATAACAATCGAAAACGTTAAAAGCACGCCATTTTTATATCATTATTATTAATTGATTCTGGCACAAATTCGGATATCCGGTGCGATGCGCGGACAAATATTGGGCTGGACAGGTGAAGCACCAAAGGGAAGGGCTTCGAATCGTTTTACTCAGAAACTGGCAAAAAAAGGACTAAACTGATTTTGCAGGTTTTTCCAACTGGTAACTTACCATCATTATAAGATGCCATGATTCGACTAGATTTGACAATGGATGATATTGATTGAGAAGAAAATGCAAAAGTCGGGCAAAAATTTCTGGATGATATTGATTGAAAAGATTGACAATGAATGACAAATTGGTTAGGACGAAGTCAGAGTTTTACTTAAAATCATTCGGTCAGGAATTGGGCCAGTTGTTAAACACCTGCTGAGCTTCCAACTCAGCAACCCCAGAGCAAGAAAAGAATTTCATATGATTCTAGCCAAGTTTTTCAACAATAAAATCTTGGCAAAGTCATCATCATCATCCGGTCAACATTGCTAACTTCGCAGTGGTGCTGGGCTGTGGAAGAACTTGTACGACCCGACACATCTGCAAAAATATAATTTACACTGCAGCTAAGAGAAGTTAGTCAAGTCAAGAATAAGAGTCACCTCCCCACAACACCAGCACCGACCGACCACACATTACTCAAGAACCGAAATAATATTTTCGGTTTATTCTGACTTGTAACATTTGCAGGGTTGTTCGTTCTTCTTGTAAATTATAAAGTGCATTTCTAGCCAAATCCAGCCAAACCTGCGGCTATGCCTATGCCAATACTTTCAAAATTTTGAATGATTCAGTGCAATAACTGTCAACCGGAATGTTTTAACTTTTACCAAAATGCCACAGATTTTATTGTTCGGAAAACCAATCTGCATTTAAGAGTCGAACATCTCTAACTATAACATTTTAAATTTCGAAAAATTGCTGGATTTTAATTTTAAGTGGAAGAGTCAAACGCTGATGCAAACCTGTTAATCTAGATATTTTAGTATTTTGGAAAATAATTTTGGAGAAACGCTAGACTTTGATTAAATCTGGCGAAAGTGATAGGAATTTCGAATTTTGAAAAATGTTTGTTTAGCATTTGGCATTAGGACAGAAAGCATAAAAACACGTACTGACTTTGAACTAGAAGGTTTAACAAAGTGGAGAGACAAATTTTATTCGTTCGTCAAATGGTGAATTTTACGAGTTAATGACGCTTTAAAATACAAGAAGCTCAACTATTGTCTACAAGAAAGGCATGGCATGCCCAATACAAAAGTTCTTAAAATACGAATTTACATTACAATTAAGCCCCAAAACGGCTGGGTATCATGTCATGAGTGTTTTGACAAATCACATATTACATTTCAATTTGGCAAGTTTTTCTGACAAAACAAAAAACACGCAATCAAATATACAAATAACAATTCGAAAAATAAAAATAAAAATAAAAATAGGCCGGAAAGAAAAGTCAAACATTTCTTTTTGCCCTTTAGCCTAACTAAACTTCATTTAAACTCCATGTGGGGTTCAATATCTGCTGCGGTTTCAAAGGATCGGACTTGAGCTCGAATTGCAAACTTTCCTCCTTTCACTAAACGTTCCAAATTCATATCTTTTCGGACGAAGAGGAGGTCGGTAGGGGTAAGAACCAAGGCTGCACAGAGGTCATTTCCACCATCTCCAGCATAGTAGGTTTTCAGAAAAGGCCCTTCCTTTTTAATGTACCTATCCAAAGCATTTGCTTTACAAACTAAATCCACGGGGCAAATGGCGCATGACGCCTCATTTTGATAAGCTGTGAAAACCAAACGCTGATTTTCAATTTCGAGTTTGTTCGCAATGATGTGGTTGGGACGCACTGGTGGTTTAAGACTTTCCAGCAGAGTTGAGACGACAAAGTCGCTTGCACTGGACAAAATGAGGAATCGAGACTTTTCATTGGCTCGGGTGGCATTGCAAATTCTCTGAAGTAAAGGTTGCATTCCTGGAAAGGGATCATTTCGGTTATTTTCTACAATTTGTTGTATGTATTGTAGTGCTAGAAGTTGGGTTCAAAGTTTACTACACACACACTTACCTGGGAGAAATGTCAAAGCCTTAATATTCTCAGCAATATCCGCAATTGGAATACTCAGGTTGACAGTCAAATAATCAAAAGCTATCTGACAGTACTCTGGCCAAGGGACAAAATTTCTGAGGTCACTCAGCTCTTTTGGAAATTGAGCCTGCCTGGAATTCAGAGCTGCTTGGATGGCTTTCTCTGACCCATCTTTGATAATTGTATTGTCAAAGTCAAATACGTAGAGCATCCCTTTGGGCACCTGCAAAAAATGAAACGTGTTAAAAAGTAGGAATAATTTGGTAAATTCCAATTTCAACTTCCTCGATTTGCAATAATTTCAACATCTAACGATTGGTCTGACACTAAACGGTTGTTCAATTGCTTAGACATTTTTTTAAACAAGGTTAGAGCCTTATTCTGAAATCCGAACATGGATTAGCGGCAGCGCTGGCTGTGCTCCATCAGTCAAGTCAAACGCCGCAGAATGTTTACGCTTCACCCTACTTCGCATTCAACTTCTGAGAGTCCACTAATGACTCAAAGCCCTGATCAAACTAGAAAAAGTTTTAGAAATTACCAAATACTACGAAGCATTACAAAATTCCTTGCAGAGTCAGGGCACATTTTGTAACTCGTCGTAATTGAAAGAAACATTGTGCACCAGTACTTACAGGCTGTTACAACATCCGAAATCTACTGGATGGAACATTTTGAAATTCGAGATTGTTCTTGGAATATTGAATTCAGTGTTCGCTAGTTTAAGTATCGGTGTACAGTGACAGCGGTGCTATCGTGCAATAAGTAATGTAACATTTAACAACTAGGGAATTTTGACTGACGGGTTCGGGACATTTTTGTTCAAGGTTCTGCAAATTTGCAAGTTCGTTTAGATGCAGTTAGCCGAAGCACGCCTACGCCGTCCTATCATCAAGGATTTCAAAAGCAACGAGATTAAAAAGCCTGAGCAAATTCTAGCAATAAGACAAACTGACTTCTGTCTGCGAGCTTTGCTTAAATGTATTATTAGGTTGCCTTTAATTAAATACCCACTAATTCTGGATGCGATAGATTGGAATGAATGAATTTAGGGTTAACAAGGTAGCTAATGTGCCAAAAGTGTGGCTGCAAAAATTTATTTTCTTCCAATTTGCCTAAATTTTCATCTGTTTCGTTTACTTTCGTTCACCGATTTTTTCCACTTCCGTCCAGGATGAAGAATCCACACAGCGGAACACTGCTTTCCAGGTTTCTGGAGTGACTGATGCCTTGAGTCATGCACCAGATTTGCTCAGCTTGGACAAAGTGGCCCAAAACAAACCAACCAACCCATTACATAAACCAATGCTTTGCTTATACAAGATTGATTTCTGTAGTCGAATTTCAATTTCATTGAAGCGAGAATAGCATGAGTTTTAGCAAGCATGAATGCAGAAGAGAACATTATGTAGATTTAAAGTTTTGCTCACAGAATTTGTCAACTATCAAGTTGTTGAGGAGGGTAGCAAAAGCAAAGCAAAGCTCAAAATTATAAATTACAACTAGAAAGAGAACTGCAATCTGCACAGTGCAGAGATGCCGTTTGTAAAGCGAAAAATGCAAGATATTTTATGACAGATGACAGACTGCCTGGGTGGATTGGAGAAGTCAGCCAGTACTCAGTAGTTAAATAGCTCCTAGTTTTTCACGATGCGATGACAAGAATGGGCAAGCCAACACGAACATGCAATCCTACTAATTAATTTAGAAAGTGATTCTGTTGCTTTTGTTACTCTGTCCGCGAAATGGATAAGGTGGACCTAGCAACTCAATTCGGATTGAAATAATTTTTTTTTTATTTTTGGGACGAGACGAGAATTTCTTGTTTTGTTGTTGTTGGCATGCGCAATGCCGTGCTATTTTTTTAGACGGGCTTCAAAAAAGCCCGTGCGTAGCACGGGTGAATTGCTAGTAAATACAAAACATGAGTGCATTTCTAATACCGGATTCAAATTTGCACAAATTTAAAATAAAAAAATAATGCTATTCAAAAATAAACATTAAGCATGCTGTAAAACTACTACTGGCAGCAGCAGAAAAGCACGACAAAATTCATTGCGTACATACATATGTTTGTCACCGAGAGTCAAATCTTGAGAGCACAAATAAAATGCGAATAATAGAAATTAATATCTTGTGGTACATGCATGCTGTAGATATGCCGACGTAGACTTGCGGGTTAGCAGACTAGCCACACTAACTAATTAATTAAAAACTTGATTAAAAACTAAACAAACCTTAGGATCGGTTGCGGCAGCCTGAGTTGAAGGGCCTGCTGCCTGCTGCTGGTCCAGTTGATTTTGAACGTGGCCAGACATAGTTTTGGACTTCGGATTTGGACTGGAATCACTGCTGGAGATTTCTGACAAGTTTTCGCTATCCATTTTTTAATGATCTATGACCCTCTGAAGTAGTAAGTTGAATGCAGTGTGGCAAGGACTGGACCAGTTTATTAATAATTTGGGACAACAATTGATTGGCAAAACTATTGGAATTGGAATTGACGCGTTCCTTGCATGCAACAATGCTTGAGTCTGAACAGAAAGTGACAATAAATGCTGGCGGCCGGCAGTCAGTGCCGTCATGTAAATCTGAGTCATGTCAGTTAGTGGCAGCAGTTTGCAGGGCAGGGCAGTTAGTTTGGTAAATGTGGGAAATAAGGACAGCGCAGCACAAATCGTCATGTCTCTAGCTGATTGTATAATTGAATAACATTTACATAGCACTCTGCTTCTTATCAAGGGTCAATTTTATTATTAAAAGGCCCTTGCCATTGCCATCCCAACCACCCACCTCACTCTGGCTTCTGAGCTCCTGGTACTTTTATTTAGTTAGTTTTAGTTGACTTGAATTTCGATTCCCGATTCGATTCAAATTTTGCACTCCCTGCAAAATTAGCAGATTAGCAAGTCATTTCAAATTTAATTTTCATTTCAAATTTAAGTTTCAAGAAATTAAATGCATTTTCAAAATTTAGAACATTCATTAGAAACAATTATATCTGCTCAGTATTTTATTCTGGAAATGTTCTGCCCTGCTACAATCTCACGAACTTGAAGTTTTTCATAGAATTGAAATAAATGAATACTCTGCAAATAAAGTTTTGAAAGCCAACTCAGACCTGAATATTATTTTCCTTATGATCGCAAATCAATCTGTTTTATTCACCCTTAAAATCTCATTCGAATTCAAAGTTTGAGATGTTAAATTTTTTGAAACGACTACTACATGATTAGAAGGAAACCACAAAAAGGAAAAATTTCACATGTCATCTCCTCGTCGACCACCACCGTAGGTTGCGTAGTCTTCGTCACAATAACGTGGGTGTGACCGGTGAGCTTGCACTGATCGCGGAACTCGAATGTCCCTCCTGGAACGAAAGAATCTTTCGTAGAGATAAAAAAGGACAGAGCCAATGAATACGATGACGACTGTGCACCACAAAACCATCACCAACGTGTGGTAGTCTTCGTCATTCATGAGAAAACTGTTCCCACCATTATTGTTGTCCAGCCCAGAGTCCAAAGTGTTGTTATTCTCTGCAACAAATTTTCAACAATCGTAAATGTTAGAAACATCCCATTTTATCAGACCCTGAGATTGTGGTACAAGTTATCCCAATATTCGGCGTGATATCCGGACAAATAACGTACTGGACAGGTAAAAACGATTCGAAGCGATGAGCGTCAAATCGTTTTTTTTTATGCAAAACTGGCCAAAGGGCTGTGACTAAATTTGTGGGTTTCCAACTTGGAACTTACCATCAGTAAAAGATTCCATGGTCCTGATTGGGATTTGGTAAACCTTGCTGGTTGATGACTTTGATTGAAAAGGAAATGCAAAAGTCGAGGAGCAAAGATCGGACCGGAGATGAAGGCTCAATCGATTGACAATGAATGACAAAATGGTTGGGACGAAGTCAGAGTTTTACTCAAAACCATTCGATTAAGTAGGCTTTCGGCGAATGTGAAACACCTGCTGCTGAGCCAGCCTTTAAACTTAGAGCCAGAGCAAGAAAAGAATTTCATAAGATTCTCTAGCCAAGTTTTTCAACAATAAATCTTTTTTGGCAAAGTCTTCATCCGGTCAACTTTTCTCTTAGCTGTTAACTTCGCGGTGGTGGTGCTAATCGTAAGTTGTAGGGAAGGACTTATACGACCCGCACCCGCCCGACACATGTATCTGACATGAGAGCTGACAAAAATAAAATTAGTACAGCTAGCAACGCTTAGTCACCTTAGTCATTTTCGGTTTATTCCAATTCCAATATGTTGTAGTATTTACAGAAGGGTTGTTCAGTTCGGTTCGTCTTGGTTAACAATAGAGATTCGAAATAAATTGTGTTTCTAGCAAAACCTAGCCACGCCTACCCCTGCTCATAAATTTTTTTAAACGATTCCGTCCTCCAACTATCAACTGTCAACTGAGATGTTTTAAAGTTTTAACTTAACGCAAAATGTTTACAGAAATAGGACTACAGATACTACAGAATATTTCAAGGAGAAGACTAAATAAGGCATCGCACCTTTTCATCTACAAAATAGGCAATGCGCTTTGTGCTGCTATTCTTGGTTATTATTCTTCCAATTTGTGTAGTCTTTCTAATTTTAACATTTGGCGAATTTTTTTTACAAACTAATCCCTTTAAAATTACAAATTTGAACAGTTTGCAGGTGCACCTTAGTGCAACTGCAATAAAACTCTCTCAGAGCAGTGCTGGAATACTTGTTCTCATAATTTATTTTCATTTTTAAAAGTTGAACTGAACCGAACGTCACATTTTTACTAATTTCTCTAAAAAGTGGCTGTAAAACAATCTTAAGGAATTTTGGCTGGTTCTTCCGTGAGATTTTGACGAATTAGATTACAAATTTGACAATCTAACTACCAGCAAACTTCTAAGATGGAAAGATTACTGAAAACTTAAAAGTCTATTATTATTAAAATTGCATTTTATGAAGATTCTGCACTGCACTGCGCTGTGCAGACGTGTAGTGTTTATTAATCTTTTCAAAGGTTTTGCACTGTATCATAGCCTAGCTGCTTACTGCTGGATCATCTGCTTTTACTTAAGAAATCTGCTGCTGCAAGTGCACTTTTACGAACACTTTTGTTCTTCACGGCTCGTAAAAAATGCCTGACAGGACAGACCAATTTGCTTTTGCGGTCGTGTCCTGCTCCTGCATTCATCCAAAAATCTACATGCCTGCTTGCCTGCCTAGTGCAAATAAGTGCAAATAACTAGTGCCAATAATAAACTAAACTACACTAATTTCTACAGTTCGGAATTAGAGTATCGTTGGTCATAGCCATCGACTTGGCCGGACCCATCTGACCTTGCCTGACCTACTAGCGTCTTTTTTACATTCGTTTTGATTTCTAAAAGTTGGAACCTGACCTCAATCAAAAATGGTTGAGTTTTTTGATTGCACCTCCGAACAAGCGGAATTTAGACTCTTTTGTTTCGGTTACAGACTCTTGATGAGTTAGCCGATCCTGGTCAGACTCCGGATTAAGTGGAGTGCTCAGAGGTGGAAAATATCTATGCTTAGGAGAAGTCCCCCGATCCGGATTGGTCCCTTGACTCTGATCAGGTCCCTGATTTTGATCCTGGCCCTGCCCAGGGTTTCGTACTTCCTGACCCTGCCTTGCCGAAGGAGCGTTTGCCTTGTTTGAGAAATAACTAGTAATTTGCTTAAAGATTTTCGCCTCTGCGTCTACAAGTAAGAAAAACTCAATTGCAGCTGCTCTACATTGTCTAGTCTCACATAAAAATCTTGTCAATTTGCTCATAATTCGAAGCTTCTTATCGAAGCTCAACTCTGCTCCTAACATTGAATCATTCAACATGTTTTCGAATGAGTCGAGCAGAGTATCGACGGCTTCCTCCGTGTCACGAATGTCATACAGTGGTTCATTCGGAATTGCCATTTCCCAAGCTTTCAGAGAAAACCGTCGGGCTTGGCGATGAGATTGTACCACGGTTCCAAGCAAATCCGTCATGTATTCCTCCAAAACTTTGAAGTGATTAGCAAATGGTTCGGATTCGGGAGTCGTGAGCGAAAGTGTACATTCATTATAATAGGTCACAGTTTGAGCCTCCCAGCTACTGCATCCGGGGCCTTCGTCATCGACCACCTCTCCATCTCCGCCACGAAAACGAATGGACGGGACTGATTCATCCCCAGGTTTGGGGTCAACTACGTTGGCGAATTGTCTTACAGCATTGGACGAAATTTCATGACCCGGGGAACACCTTGGCGTTGGCATTGCGATCGGTTCCGGAAACTTTTTCTTTCTGGGCTGAGGTACGATTGGCTCAGGATCCAACTCACTCTTTGCGATTGTTTCCCCAGCCTTGTAACTTTTGAAAACTACCATATCATCCATAATGGCCGCGTCGGCATTTTCTCTGTTAACTTCCTCACTTCTGGTTCCAATAGGCAGGATTTTCTTAATCTTCTTGAACATAGTTAGGAGCACCGATTTCTGTTTCGGCTGGGCGGCTCTTAGATCCAGACTCGTCTCACTTTTTCGTAAGACGGGCCGCAGAGGCTCAGCAGGTTCAGTTGAAGCTATAATTGTACGTATTTATAACTTCATTAGCAAGAAATTCAGATGATTTTCGAAAAAATGTTTTATTGGTGATGCAATGAGAAAATTATACCATTCAATGCGGAATTCGATGGTGAATTCAATTCTGTATTCGATGTAGAATTCAATACAGAATTCGATGGTGAATTCAATTCTGTATTCGATGTAGAATTCGATGCTAAATTCGATGTTGATACAAGTATCGGACGAAAAAGGGCAGCAGGAGTTCTTGGGTTCTCGGAATTCAGAGGAGCCTCTTGCTCCCAAACACTCATTAATTTGGTCATGGTCGTGTTCAAATTCTCCCATTGGGCATCAAGTGTCAAGAGCTTTTTTACGTTTGTTTGTACAAGTCTTGAGAGCTCTGAGCCAGTTGGAGCCAAAAGCATCAAAACTTTCATATTCAGATTTGAGCCCCAAAACTCTTGAGCATTTATAGCTTCCAAATTTTTCAAATATGTTTCCAAACGTGCCATTGGAAACAAAGGAATTACTTCATCATCTTGCGCATTGATCCACAATAATTCCTGAAATTCGATGGACTCAGCATGCAATGTTGATTTCCAGAGAGATAGTGCTCCACGTGCAGTTTCTTCAACAGCTCCAAAGCAAAACTCTACGACATTTGCTGCAGACACACAATCTTTGACGATTATTTTGATTTGCGCTGCTGCTTGGTCTCGTTGGAGCTTAGCTTTCCTCCTTTCCTCCTTGACGGCAAAACTTGTTGTCGATGGGATTCCAAAGTAAGAATCCTGATCGTCATCTTTGCCCGTTTTCAAAGAAGACCAGGGTTTCTCAGCAGAAGGTGACAATTTTGACTGAAATCCGGCCATTTCTACATATTAAACGGAAACAAGAACAGTATAAGATTCTGAACATGTATAATTAGCGATTCTAGAAAGCTTTAGCATACCACAGGGTACGATTTGAGATGAGACGAGAAGACAAGACAAAAGCGATGAAAATTTGCACTCAAAATTCCTGCTGACTCAGTTTCGAATTCAACCTGAATAGAAAGAACATGAATGCATTACTGTGAAGAGAACTAAGAGAAGTAAGTGAATGTGATTTTTTTTGAGCAGCCACGACCACAGTAGCCCTTGTTTTGCAAAGTTTAAAATTCGTCATCGATTTCGAAGAGAGTTTCCATTCGCATTCCCATTGTTTCCAAAAGAGAAATTCTAACTAAACTGCATGCTCTGCATTGTTTGTCGGTGAGTTTCTAAAGGAGTTATTTTTCGAGAAAGTGCATGCAGGCAGGCATGGAGTTCATAAAAATCATGGCATTTGGTGCAAGGCCAAGCGGTGGTGGTGGTGCCCGGGTTTTAAACTCTAAAAGATTTATGTGAATGTGCAATGTTCATGACTAACTTAATTTGCGTCGCTTTTACTACTCTTCGCTTCACGGTGTTTTAGGGCTCAATTTGTAAATTAAATTGGCAGAAATGTTATTTATAGTTAGTAGTAGTTTTTCGGCATTAGAAGGTATTTTGGTAAAAATAGGTTGGGATGGGGAGGTGGGGACAGCAGATCGACAGTGCAGTGCAGTTGTGCAGTGCTTTGCTTAGATTTCAAGTCAATTTGCGAATCCTTTCAACTTTTAAACTTGCAGGCAGGGCAGGGACAGGACACTCCAGCAGCAGCAGCAGCACTTGATTTTAGATCATTATTTCAAAACATATGGTATGGGATGGCCAGGGCAGAGTTGGTTTGCAAAATTAGAAATAGAAAATCCATCGATACTCCTATTAGGGAGTTGATGAGTCATTCTGCTTTGTAAACCGAAACTTTTCAATTGTTAGAATAGAACAGCTGATTGAATCGACTTCAAATTCGCAAGAACAAAGCCTTGAATTTATCTCGACGACAGATGTGCATCTTGCGAATTAGGCAAATTTACCTCTCCGCTCAGATTTAGAAAACATTTTAGAAATCGTTAACTCTGCCTGTAATAAAAAAAAAAGAACAAGACGATTCTGGACGTCATTGCGGCGGCTCTGCGACAGCTCAGAAAGAAGTCCTCATTTGTGCATCGTAAAAAAACAAGCAAAGTACTTTCCAAACGATTAATGTTGGCTTAGAAGGACAGAACAGAAATCAAACTCTCAAACTCAAGGCTTGCACGTTGCACGTTTGTGCTGTACTATTAGTACTATAGTGCAACTCTGAAATCGAATGTAAAATTTGGCACTGTGAAATGGAATGCGAATTTGATATTTGCTCAAATATGTTCAGTACAACTCCAGCTCGGTTCGGACTTTGGATGCTTTCAAGACATTCTTAAAGCTTCCCAAACTTATGCAGCAACTGAAGGAAAATGAGTCAGCCGAAATTATTCTGCAGGGATTGATGTTTTTTTTTGCATTAAAATATTAAACTGGACCCACCGGGCCGGGTCGTTTCCGAATTTTAAGCTCTCGGAATGATGGGACTTTTATTTTAACGCACCTGTCTGTCATGTCGGTCTGATGATTGGCTGGCAATTTCAATTTCTAGAAATGAAATTAATTATGCACTTACCGACAGCTGTGAGTTCAGAAAACAATTTTGCACTTTGCAGTAGAAGTTAAGTAAAGTAGTTCCTCCAATCTTCGTGTCGGTTCGTTCAAAAAAGGGATGGATTTTCATGCAATTTCTTTCACAATTCCAAGCACATTTTGATCAACCTCCTTTGATTTACTCGAAATTAGTTTGAAAAAAACTTCAACTCGGACTCGAACACTGCAGTACATGAACAAGGTTCCTGAAAACAAGAACAGGGTTCCTGAAATATTTCATAACGAGTAAAAAATTGTGTAGCATCCAACAACTTGAAGTAGCTATGAATCAGTGACCGTTTTTCAGGAGTGAAATAAATCGCAATCACGAAGATCACGAAAAAATCTTGCATTCAAATGTCAATTTCGTCACTTGTCCACAACTACAGCCAGACGAAACCTTGTCTGACCCCACAAAAAACAACGTTTCCCGGCCCGGCCCTGTCTCCATGCTCCAGATAAACAACCGACGCTTAATTCTTGTAGTTGATTTGATATCATGCTGTAGTTGTAGAAATATTTCCGGGTTAAATGAGCTCATAACTAAGCCAATGAACTCAACTCATATTTCTAAAATTTAATTGTTGTATTCAGTCCAGTCCAGTCCAGTCAGGTCAGGAAGGATTGATTCAAATAGCATACATCGGATACTCGGAAAAAGTAAATCACGAATTAAAGTAGAACTTTTTGTGCAAATTTTGATATGCTAAAAATTCTGGTAGAAATCAAATGCGTGCTCCAAATTTATAAAGCAGGGCTCAGAGTAAGGTTATAATCTTGATTGACTCATTTTGTCTTCTCTTTTTGCAGATGCAAGCTGCTGGGAATTATTCGACTCCTGACAATAAAACTTTGCAAGAAGCATTCGCTCACGAGTCAGAATGCTTTGCAATCATAATTTTCATGGTGTTCATTGTCATTTTGATTTCTCTGCTGTATCTCTACAACACAATCTGTTGTTCGGCGGTTCATCAGATTAGAGCAAAAACTGGCAAAAGCACTGCTGAGGCTGCGATTGACGTTGACCTTGTCGCTGACGCAACCCCTGCCAAGGTGGAGGAGAAGGCTGATGAAGTGGCTGAGGCTGAAAAAGCGGAAGAGAAAGCAGAAGAAGACGACGATATAATCGAAATCATCGAAATACACACCCAGGGAAAATTTGTTCCAACTCAATACTGACTAACTGATTCAACAGATCATGTTTCAAATTTTGGCAGCAGTTTTGTAATTTGAGTTATCAAATTAATAAAATTTTTCTGAATCA
>JAQGCM010001712.1:0-13929 GCA_034699705.1 Hymenaphorura dentifera | reverse complement strand
ACCACTGCACTGCAACTGCAGTGCATTCCATCGCTGGGCACTTTTAAATATTTTTGGGAGTCGATCTAGTTTAAATCTTTACACTCTGGCCATGACTCATGAGCAGTTTCACGGTTTGGTTGAAAGTAGCATCTTTTGTTGCCGTGGTCCGGTCCGGTCTTCGCATCCTACATGAAGTACATACATATTTCTTCGGTGAAACTTTTTTTCATTTTCACTCACGTCAGCTATGCAGCATGAATCGGAGATGAATAAAACGAATGCTGTTTTTCAAAGTAATAGAAATGGACTTTTGAGTTGTACGTAGTTTGTTAAAGCATATTTGGAATATTTGTTTGCGTCCATCGCGTCGTGAGTGAGAAAAGGAAAAAGGTAGTAAAGAGAGTGCATCGATTCTATTAAGTAGAATGTGAACGCAATATAGTTTGATCGAAGCAGAGTTTGGAAAGGTTGAGTCGAACGAAGGAACAAACTGAACGAAGGGAAGGATGTGCAGTGCAATAATGTAGAATCACGTCAAAGTGAATTGAACTAAAAGTGAACGCCCAATTCAAGAAGGAAGATGCTTGCGATAGAATTGTGTTTGATATGGTCACATCTACAATGCACACAGTTTGAAAGACAACGCAACCAAATAATCATACTAATGCTTACTTGGAGTCTCCTTTATTCTTAGGACTGTTAGGACTACTGTTTCACTCAGCACTTCTAGACTAAACGCTTTCACAAATGACTCCATTGAATCCTTTTGCCTTCCGTCCTCTTCTACTTGTACTTCTAACTCTACTTCTCTATCTATGAAGTTAAAGCCGTCCGCATGCAGATTGCAGATAGATGCATGCAGAGAGATTCCGTTGTGAAAAGAGAATTTCTCCGCCCCATTTTCAATTCCATAAAATGCTGCCAGTCTGCCACTCTCTTCTCTCCGAAACTATGAAATGAACAATGAGATAACCCACTATTAATGGCAAACAAGACATCACTCAAACTCACACCGGACTACAAACTACTCACTAAGTGACTAGCAACCATCAACCAGCAACTTACATTCCATTCCAATCGCTTTTCAAAACTATCATTTATTTGTTCGTCAACTTCTTATTTGACGTCATTCTTTATTTCTACTTTTGACTTCTTTACAAACCTTTGTTTGGCGCTTACTCACACAAAAACAGATTAAATAAAACAATTTAGTATTTTCTTTAGTGTGAAATTACATACATGTCAATCTTTGAAGAATAAACTTTGAGTTGTATGTATGCATGTATAGTATTAGAATGTTTCATCTCGCACATATATCCGCAAGATAGTTTCTGAAACATTTCATCTTTCCTGGATAGGATTGGAGCCGACTTTGCTTTGGGAGCTAGGGTAATCCAATTTTGGGTGGGATTTGTTTGGTTGTTTGGCTGTAAAGTGACCAGTGTGATGCTCAATGTGACATGTGCACTCACCCATTTGATTTCAAATTTGGGTAATAATCACAGCTCAAGTCGTCGGACTGAACGACTTTGGTAACTTGGGATGGCTGTTATAGTTTTGGTGTAGTTGGTGAGAATGTAAGAAGGAAGGGAGTAGGCTTTAGGCGAGAAAGAACAAGGGATGCTTCCGCTTCGGTCTTCTTTGGAGTGAGTTTGACCCTAAGATATTCTTCTATCCTTTCAATTGCAAGGGATTCCCTGGGTGTCGAGCGATCAATCACCCTCAAAACCCATGGACTATGGATACGGACGAAGGCAAGGAAAACGATCTGAGCCAGGATCCAAACTATCCCTTAGTTTGAACATGGCTCTAAGGCAACAGCTAGAATTGAGAGTCAGTCGACAAAGCTTTAGCTTGCTCCCCCCTTTTTGGATAGTGTTTGTCCAAGATAAGAAACATTTGACACGGTCAAATGAATTCGCAGTAAATCCTTAGTCCGTGCAGTTAAATTGTAGCAATTTCAGTTCAGCTCAGCGTTCACCAAATTCGATGCGGCACAAGCCATGGTGCTTTACTTCTTACTTGATTCTTTTGCAAATGTTGCTATTAACCTTAATATGCGATGCACTACTAGTCCAACCGTTTTTCTCTAGCTTGTGCTTCAAGTCCGGGAATGACTTTCGATTTTTCTCATATCCTGTACAAGGACCAAGTTTGAGTTAGCAAGTAGCGTTTGTATGCATGTATGTATAAGTGGGAAGGATAACTCGTCGAGAAAGCAACCGAGTGTGAGTTTTAGCTTGCTGATATTCTGCTCGGATGCGCCGAAGAAGGAAATGAAATACTTGGTTTTTGGTAGTCAGAGCAGAATTGCCAAGAAAAGAGAAGCTTCACAGGAAATCACACGGTGTGAAAAAGACGAGAACATTCCCAACTAACTAATAAAGGAGTTCAGAGAACAACATTTCATATCCTCTTTGCGCAAGGTTAATAAAAACAACTTTTTCCCTCGTTTCCAAAATCAATGAATTTGCTTATTATTGAAAGGAGCACAAATATTATATTTTTCACAATTAAAATTCTCTTGTTTGCAAATCAAGTCCAGATTATCCCTTGCGAATTTTTATGCTTGTTAATTTTTACTGCGGTACTTTACCACTTGTTTAGACATAATTTATATGGGACGCCGAAATAGTTGCACACAAATCATTAGAACCTTTTGGTTTCTAAACAGAGTTGAGGTAAAAATTATAACTTCGCCTACACATCTAGTACTTTTACACACAATATTTTACAGAATGACGTTTATAATCATTTCATGTGACTGACTCGCCGTACGTACCTCTCCACTAATACATCGTTACTAACGTACAAGCCTTGTGTACCAAATAATTTAACTTATTTTATACTTATGTATTATACTGAACGTGTACACATAGTTAACATATTTTCAATCACTTCACTGTACTGGTTCAACAGACGACGGGTCATTTGTCAGTGCGGCTAAAAGTTTAGAGGTAAACTGCAATTAACTGCAGTAATGCTTAATAGTGTACAATGCATACTCTCACATTCTAGACCGATAAAAGGTAACTAAAAACATAGTGCTTTTATATGTGCTTCTGTAGTACATATAATATTTGTTAAATATTTGTCTGGATTCCCACATTTTTTACGTTTGGGTCAATGCATATAGGTAACCAATTAATTCATCACTCGATTCAATACACATAACTGTACATGCAAAATGCTAGAAAGACGGGTGGGGAGGGTTGGGCTAAGCACTAAAGTATGACTTCGATGCATTTCTCATGTCTTATTCATTTGGCTTTGGATACAATTCAATTCTTTTCTGCCACTGCACTGCACTCTGAACTGCCGACACGGTCTCTCTCCACTTGAATCCATAGACTACTAATATACTTACCAACAAGAACAGTGGGTTCGGTTGGCGACACGAGCATTTATTTTTCATGAGGTAAAATAATAAATAAATTAAAAGTCCCTCCCTTGGTAACTGTTTGTTCAACTCTGTCAAATAGGTGAAAAATGGTATTTTGTTATAGGACAGTCCGGACCGTCGTCTCAACCAAACGAATCACGATGTAATGTGTGCCAGATTGGGGAAAACAGTTGTCCTTAGCTGCGAGATCACTTTGGTTCAGAAATCATTATGTTTCGTAGAAACTCTTCATGAGAATTAAGAGAGATATTGTTGAGTCCATTTCAGGTGTACTCCGTTCTCCAACCGCCCTAAAAGTTTAAATAAAGGCTAGCATTATTTTGTATATTAGATCTGACCGGCTGAGACCCAAATTTTATTCCAACGTTTTGTTCTGTTCGACAATACAGAACGCAAAAAACGTTGGTTTTATCTTCGCTATGTACAATTGGATAATTTACATTTGCATTTTCTCAATGAGCCCAAAGAGCTTAACCAACTAATTATACACAGTTTTAAATTCACAAGCACAATTAAAATCCACTTACGCTCATATTATGTCCGGACAATCCCAGAGGACCTGTGGATCCTAGACCGAGAGAACCAGGCCCGGAGAGCCCAAGACTTCCCATACCCATGCCGACCCCTGACATTCCCATAGGTGGCCCCGCAGGAACAAATCCGCCTCCCATTGAGCCGCTGTGGTGATGATGCATTCCGCCGTTGTGGTACCTGGAGATTTCCATTCATACGGATTAATTACTCCGGAATGGCATTCGTGCGGTCAGTCTTAATCGGAACTAATATACTGGTTCGATGGCTCTGGGATATTCTAAGATGAATTTCTTACATGTATGGTGACATGGAAGAAGCGGCCGGGTTAAAGGTAGAAAAGGCAGTTTTATCGAGAGGCTTCATGACATCAATGGAGAGACAACCTTTTTTCTTTTTTGACTTGGAAGATAGCTTCCTGTTCCGTGTTTGGATTCCTTCTTTCTTCATGGTTAAGGGTCGATTTACCTACAACAAAGACAATTCAAAGTTTAGGTCTAGTGTCAGCCAATGGATCCCTCAAATGAAATGTAGCTAAAAGCCTATCATTATATTAATCGTTAAGGCAGGTGCATTTTTTACATCCTTCTTCCTTTCAACTGCATGCACGCTTACATTTTACTAAAAAGTAAAGTAACATCTGGAGTGCTGCCTTGCCTCCCCATCCAATTCACTCTTCATCCGACTTCCAAAACCCTTTCAACGCACACAAATTCTCACTCAGGCTCAGAACTTCCAAAAATCAAACTCCTGATTTCACCACATTTTATTACAATTTAGCTATCCGTTTTATTTATACCATGAAAACTCATTCCTTTTCCCTTCACAAGAACGCCTCCCAGGCGAAATTAGTCATCTAGCATTTAACGAGAGATAAAGTGCGCCTTCAATCTATGTACCTTGTATTGACTACAGATTTTGAGGAATGAACCCATCTCTACGATGCACGATGGAGAACGGACTTGCTCATATTTCATGAGGGTTAAAAAAATTACAAGTGAACTCACTGAACAAATGGATATCTGCTTTCAGCTATCTCTTGGCAATCATCTGCAGAAGCTTTGACTTCAAGTTAAGGACCTATGGATTGGACGAACAGAAGTTTTTTCCCTTATCTTCCCTATGTTTTCCGATAGGAAAGTCAATCCTGGCAAGCCGGTCCTGGGAGATCTTTTAGCCACAGGTTGCGTACAAACAAGCTAAACATTCCCAACCTTATTGCTGTTACATTATTGCCGACCGAGGAATACAATTGCATAACACTTGTACTCCATCACTTGACATGGCACGGGAGAGATGAAGAGAAATGGATGGTAGGAATTCCACAGTGATCCGTGTCCTCTAGTTGAATGAAGAGGGTGTTAATACCAATTTGTTGAGGGTAATTAAAAATGCAAATTGCCTAGCAGGGGGCAAACTATTTAGGTGTCAGCCTGACCAACCTAAGCGAAATATGTTTTTTTCATTGCGGATTTGCTGTGTAGCGTAGGCTGTACTGTGGGACAAACCTTCCCTGATTCATTGACTTCATTCACTCATTGTCTAGGTGGTTGTCCATCCTAGCACGTGTTCGTCAAGAAATCCCATTCATCCATCCAATTCGTACGTAAGTGCTAATGAGCAACCCATCAATCTCCGCATTAAAGTACATCACGCTTCTCTATTCTCTAAGTATTGGAGATTATGGCTAATCGAGTTCTATGCTTGTGCGTTTTTGAGAGTTAGTGTCAAGCCAAATTGAGAAGGAGACGTAAGGTAGTGGAGTAAAATAAAAGCAAATCTCTCAACAGAACCAAGTGTACTGATCAGTGAAATAGTGCGCTAGAAAATCATTAATCAGTGTCACATTAGTACTAGAATACATCTCGAACTTCTCGGGGGGTCTCCATTACCACCTGGGGTGATCTGAAATCAGAACACTGTCAATTTCGGATCATCATAACTACCCTACTGTTTAGGAATGGGGACTCTTCTTTACACATCTAATTATGTGTCTGCTCACCTTCGCTGCACACATCGCACACAAACACTACACAACTATCTATCTATATTTTTTTCCCTCTTCACTGCATCCAGTTATAATATCTCACCTTATTTAAAAGGTTTAGTATGGCAACCAAAGCACTACCTTCCCTTGCTCTAATGGATTGTAAATGGGAATACCAACAGCACCCGCCCAATAGTACGTCTCTTGGGTCTTTCTGTCGTCCCACGTTTCCATCAGTCAACAAGGCGGATCTTCGACACCTTCCCTTCGCGATGCTCATTACTTTTCTCATCAACTACTGAAAATAGTAATTGTTTTGACCCGAACCAACAGACCGACCATGGAGAGTATTTACCAATTTGGATAGCCACTTTTCTTTTCATCTATCCACTTCATCAAAACAGAATTCGTGAGTAGACTGTGCAGTAGTCTGTGCAGTAGTGGAGTAATGGATAAGGGCTTAGCCTGGGCCCAGATATCTGGGGTGGGATGAGACCGGGTCCAAGAGAGAACTCGTCGTCAGTCACGTCATACAGCAGAAAGGAGTCAACGCAGTGTGATAGAATTAGATTGGATTCAATTCAGATTCGATTTCCGTGAGTTTTCCCCTGGAATGCAATGCAATTGCTTTTCTTTCTTATCTTGTAATTTAGTTGTGTTTGAAAATTGTGGTTGAATAGAGTGGGGCGGGCGAAGATAGAATGAGAAGTAAGTAAGGATGTAAGGGTTGAAGAGGGGCTATGGGCAAGAGGGGGAAGGGTAGAAGGGTCTTCGCCGTAGTTTAGTTTGGGTGCCCGGAGAAGGGAATAATAGTTTGAAGAAGTCTAGCCATTTATTCTCTATTACAGTGCGGATGCGGAATGAAGAGCCATGGGAGATGAATGATTTGCGTAATCTTCACATCGTATTCCCTTATCCACACCAAGGGACTAAATTAGTTTTGAGAAGCCTCGTTGAATGAAGTTTAGTCGAATGACAATGATACTCTGGCTCCCGTCAATTCTGCGAGCGTTCGCTCAGTTTGCTCTGAGGACAGTGAGACTTGTGATAGTAGAAGGGATTGAATTTTGGTAGGAAGAGCGTCGGGCAGTCGGCCTGCACGCTCCAGATAAATAGATCCATCAAAAGGACTTGGTGATGCTTCCCATTCAAAGGCTCAATACGGAGGAAAGACCATGAAGATCTACCATAAAATTGCAATTTCCATGCTTGGTTATGGCTCTTTCTCCTCTCTCTCTTTTAATGCTCCCGAGTCAGAGTCATAGCCTCAGACAAACGCCGAACAGACGGGTAGAAAAACGACGGAGTGGCGCACGACAATAGAACCAGATTACTTTAACTTCTATCTCTTTTTCTTCCCATCACACAACCAAACAACCCTCCGATCCTAGCCTAAACGAATGCGGCGGGTTACATAATTGTGGCCTTAAACGTTGAGCCCTAAGCTATAATGCCCATTACTCGTCCTCACACTCAAAAACTCACAAAAGGCCAAGAATCAAAGAAGTAACAACATTTAATTTTCATATGCACCATCCAAAACCCATGCACACGTTGCATCCCCGGATTTGATACCCAATACAATAGAAATAGATTCTCACACGTATCAAGCTGCGCTAAGCCTCATCTACTTGACTTCAAATGTTTCATATTACATTGAAATCTCCCTTGCGCTCTACTCACTTTTAACTACCGTCCTTTTAGTTTTTTGAGGTTTGGGTGCGAGCGAGTGTAAAAATCAAATAAGCTTGTACTCGACTAAAACTCAACATCAACAGGAACAGGACCAACAAGAAAGAAGATAACAGAAGGCCAAACAAATGCCAGAGTATGAGGCAAACACAAACACCTTACACCAAAAAGGCATACTTCCAGTTCCAAAAGATAAGTACGCACGCAACAAGTCATCGGCCTTTTCATAAGGTGACCCTCTCAAGAAATCGGGTCACTGCCTCTGCATCTTATTAGACGACAATTGTTGATGATGACAGAAAGGAAGAGGATCGACGGGCTCAAGTTTTACGAATTCCATCTGACACTTGAACAAACGGTCACTCTCTCGTGAACAGTGAACACCTCTCCTCAACATTTTGCATTACTATTTGCACCTTTTTTCTTAAAAAAGTAAAAAAGCCGTGATCATGATGCATGCGGTTAGACGGTTGGAGTGAAACATGTTGAGAGTATTTCTTGATTCACTGCACGCAAAACTAACATAAAAATAAACTGAGGAGAGAAGGAGCTTAATGAGGAGAGTTGTGCTCTCGCGAGTGAGTTTAATTAAATCTTCATCTCTCGAGCTAGCATTGAGTCAACTTATAATTGTCTTTTTGGAAACATAGTGACTTCATTTGGTTTGGAGGCCATCCGTGAAAGGTTTTCGAGCACAACCTCTAATGAGGTCTTTGCATCTTTGCTTTTTGGTTGGGCTGGAAGGAAAGCAGAGGTAAATGCAATGCAATTTAGTGTAATGTAATGGAATGGAAGAGAGGACAGGGCAGTGGAGGAAAGAAAACGAGTTTTAGTTTTGTGTAGATGATGAGAGAAGAAGGAAATCATGAAATCACGGGAGCAGAAGTTGGAGCAAAAAGAATGAGTTTTCTTGGGTTGAGTTTTGTGTGAGTCTAGAAGAGTACGAGTAGAGTGGAGAGAATAGATAATCAGTTCTCTGTTGAGACACTTGGACGACTTGTAGAGAGAGAGACAATGGAATGACATGAGGAAGGGATTGGCTGAAAAATGTTTGTTGGTTTTAGTTGAATAGTTAGTCTGATGCTAATAAGAATAATGGATGAGCCTTAGAGGTCCCTTGGGACATGACATGGAATGGAAATGGGACACTGACGGCGACATGCGACCCTAAACACTGTCGCCTCTTCAACAATTCCAACTTTCCAACTAGGGGCAGCTTGATTTTTGGTCCTCTCTCCAGTCGCCCGTTCCCTCTCATCTCGACCGTCCGGACAGTCCGGAGACACTAGACTCACAACTGCATCAATAATTCATAGAAAAACATGAACCTTCAGTTTCGACCAACCCAAAGTCCCACGTCCTCCTAGTCCTACCTTCCAGTGCCACTCTACCACGTTAACTTATCTACCTACTGAACTGAACTGACGCTCTTTGAGATCTCTGACTGCCCTGACATGGGACACAATCACACAATACTCTCAACTCTCTCTCGACTCATCTCTTTTCTACCAGCAGACCAGCACTAGTCACAAATGTTTTTTAGATTCACAAAACCAACTTCTTCCAGCCGCACATTCCGCACAAACATATTCCAAGCAAACAACTTCCCAGGATGGCACTCCTATTTAAATCCTCTTCTCTAGTTTTCTGTTCACAAGAAACAACCAAATATGCAGCTCGCTAAGCTTAAGGTTGAGCAACAACACTTTGCTCCCCTCATCAACTTCCTAGCCCAAACATTTCTTCCGGTCTAAATAAATGAACAATAAGGAAAGCATCGTGTAAGCTATGGATTTTTGTTGCGGTCATTAGATCTCTGATGGACCAATTCTTCCGGATCTCTTTTACACTACCGAATTCCGGCCGGTCTCAGAACCATGCCCAAACTCTGGAGTGTTTGTATCCAATCCAGCCGAGAATGGAGTGTTTCGCAAGAGAGTCGATCAATTCCTTGTCGTTGTCGCTGATTTAGGTTGAAGTAGTAGTCTCAGAGGAAGTTGAAAGGACCTTTGAGAATAGAGCTATTAAAGTGAAGCATACAAATACAATGTTTGTTGTGAGAGAAAGACGGGAGTTGATGTTTAAAATCCCGTCTGTCGTCCAAAATAGAGGAGGGGGACGCCTATTTGTGTGCAATGAAAATGACGGAAATTCGTAACAAATAGTGTTGTCGGCTTCTTCTCCTCTCAACTGTATCAACTTCTTAAAACATCGAAATTTGATAGCCATGTTTCCTAAAACACACAACCTCATATGTTCACAGAATAGATAGATGATCAGATCGCAGGAGCCAGACTAGAATGCCAGTGCAGCACCCTTAAGTGATGCCGTATCTTCTTCAATCCACGACGTACGCTTCGTTTAAGGACATGGTAATATAACCTTGCCGACTTCCGACCAACAAATAATCAAGCACACTCCTCTTCGCTCCTTCCAAAACAAAAGTTTGCTAAATGCAACCAAATACGAATTTCAAAAAGTTTTGAAATTGGTAACTAAAATTCAGTCATCCGGGCGATGCAGAGGAATTCGATTTTGTAACCATTTAGATGCAACTGCAAAGAAACAGAGGTCTGGTACGCCACTGCGAAGTATACGGATGGAGTCAGCAGGAGGTGCGACACTTTAGGTCGTAGGTCATTTTGGATATTGAATAGGACAGCATGAGAGTGTTCTGAACAGAGTAAAAAATGTCACTGGCAGGAGACATAATGCAACAGTACTACATTTGTGTAAAAGTGAATGTGTGCCTGCCAGGCCAAGTTCTGGATTCAAGTCGGAAACTAAAATTCCCTAATCTAACGTAATGCTATCGCTATGTCAAAACCCTAGTAGATTTAGATTTGTAGATGGAGAAAATTCGATTTTTGGTATAAATGCATTATTGTAAGATCGGTTGGAGGTCCATTTTTTTCATTTCACTGGATGTGGAGTGACTATAACTTTAATAGTCTCTAATAATAACTACCAGATCTTCATAAAGGCCATTCAGGACAAAAAATTGTGGCTCCCTCATTTATAACGCAGTGACAGGTCCTACCTAAGCCTAAGCGGGATCGGCATAAAATACTTTCCAGTCTACACTGGGCAATATAGATTCAGGTCCTTAGCTCAAGACATTGTACGACAATGTAAAACATTCTTTGGCGTGGCATCGGTACATATTGTAAGGCAAGAATAGACAGAACACTTAATTGCAAACCCATTGTGTTGCATTGTGTTATATTTTGAGTTTCAATTCTAATCCACTAAACCAGCCCCAGCTTGTACAGAATTGGAGTTCTAGCAAAGGAATCCCAGACGTTAGTAAATGGAAACAGAAAATGTTGAGTCAGTGAAAGGGAAGTCAACTCAATCATCACTTTGTAAAAAGAGTGGAGTCAAAGGTTGAGATTTTTGCATGAGAAATTCTTATTCTAGATTGTTTGACACAAATAGTTTCACCCGGCTCAACAACCGCCACTAGTAATATGTAAACTACACGTCCCGTGCCATTCAGCACAAGGGAGTTAACCCTTACGCTCTCGTCTCTATTATGTAATGCGGGTGCAGCATAGCACACCACTTGAGACAACTTGAGAGTAGAATGAGTAGAATCCTCATTTTGTTTTCTTTGAATGCCGTCCGTGTCGGGTGAGACGAATGACTGTTTGGAACATGAAGGCATTTGTTTGTACACTCTAGTCAACATATCTTTCATCGAGTCAAGAACAACGCAACGGAGTCCACCACACATTCCACCATCCAAACCATTCATTAGACAACTTCGAAGCTAAAGAATACAATAATTAAACGTAATGTGTCCTGCATTCTCCCAACGTTCCAACCACCGCAAGCATGCATGGCATAAATGACAAAACATGAAGGCAAAGTTAAATTCAATTTGGAGATTCGGACTTTGGGACTGGGCTGGGAGCAGTTTTGAGTTTGACTATGTATGACATACACGGCAGCATCCACATTATTGTGTGCCTTGCGAAGGACTCCACTTGTCACAATGTCGTGCACTTGACTCCCTGCTGATGAATGCAGTAATTCTTTGAGAATCCTAAATCTCTTTTAAGTGTAAAACTCAAGCCCACTGCTCCTTGCCGGCCCTGAAATGTAGGTTCTCTACTTCTACCTCGGATTAGACAACCGTTTTTGGGAAAGTTAATCCCTGGATACACAGCACAGCGGGACACTGGCACCAACAAAACGCCCCCAAAATCCAAAGTACAATGCCGTACAATTATGCCCCCTGCTCCCGTTTGACAAATCTTGTCCCAACTCAATAGCAAATAAAACCATCTCACTGTTCTTCAAGAGACTCAATAGAAAATCTCACCACCGCAGCATTATCACTACAATCGAACTGAACTGGAATGGAAACGAACAAACAACCACTTATCGCATAGATTTAGGTTAGGGAACCGATGAATTGTTCTCAATTTACAGAGGCCTGCATAATTGCTTGGTGTGGACATGATACGGAAATGAGGTAATCAAAATCAAATCTCAAAGAAAAGATCATCGCTTAGCTTTAGCTACCCGGAATTTGGAATTATGTAAAACATTCACTTACATTGTGGAGTTTGTAGTACAGGCCACAAGCATTGCAAACTGGCTCCCCATTCTGGTTTCGCCTCCACAGCGTCGTTGTTGTAGTTTTGCAATTTGCACAACTTGTTCCAGCTCTCCTGGCTGCCGACTGCAATGGAATAAATATAAGTTACGTTATACACCATCCAAATGTTCAATTACAACAAATAATGTAATTCAAGCGCAGAAGGGTCTGCAAAATTAGGGACATTCTCTTTTCAACAAATTGCTTTGAAACACATCTGAAATTTCGCTATGCTTGGTAGTGCAAAAACAAAATTCAAACTCGCGATGAAATGAACCATCAAAATATAAAAAACTGAAACGATACAGACTTAAAATTAATTTAATCTAATCTAATTTTGGAACTAAAAATTAAAAATATCAGCAAATCCGGTTCAATGATATTTTATCAATAAAATAGTTTGGAATGAGTTCATGTGGTGATTTGTTGATATTAAAGTATTAATTCTCCCTCACACATAGTGTACTTGATGCCGTTAATCCGTTATTGAAGTCCAGCCTCAAAACTGTACGAATTAAATGCTCGACATAAAGTATTGCAGCTAAACGCACTTTGTTTCTAAACCCTTACAAGTTTGCAATCATAACATTTCATTGCATTATAATTTAGCACTTATGTATTTTATGGAAAATTGCAGCTCGCATTTTAAAGCTTTTTATAACCAATTTTGTCATGGAATTAAAGGACAAGAAATTCGTGCTCCTTCAACAATGTGTGCCACTTCCTTTTTTTCCTTCATGAAATCCAGATTTTAGTGTAGTAATGTCTTGAACAATTTGTACTCAAGAAAGAACATGACTCTCGAATTATCCCTAATGCGAGAGACTGCTGAATCTACTACAAGATACATAAAGGTAAATTCTGCTAGACACTAGACGGACAGATAGGAGCAAGAAATGAAATGTCTTTTAAAAGTTTTAGATTTGTATTGTGTTCTAGTAGGGCTTATCTTTGTCGGTTTACTTGGCTGGTTCAGAATAGGATGTAGACTAATAGTATCAAGACTCAAGACCCTCGCTTAGCAGATATAAATTTTCATTCTCTTAAAATATCTTTCACCTTTAAAAATGTTGCGTCTCACCTAGTTTCAATAAAGGGACGAGTAGGGCCAGACAAATAGTTCTGTTTGGAAAAGCATTATTGCAAGGGTCAGAAAAGAGAGGGACTGACACTTTAATCGGTTAGTGTCTTATTGAGAAGGATGTGTAGGATTGTATGTACAGAGAGAGGCGCCATGGATTTGACTCAGTCCGGGAAGCGTAGCTAAGAAGAATACTAAGAATGGAAGGAGTGGATTGTCATTTGCTCAACTTTCTTGATGGAAGCAGATTCATAGTTCATGGAGATGAGTGCATGGAATAGAAATCCCTGACTCAGTCCTAATGGATGGAGGACGAAACAGAATGGATAACTAAAGATTTGGTCCTACCTTGCCTAACCCCCGAAATGGTAAAAGTGACAGAACAATAGTGACAACTTGACATTTGTGTACTCAGAGAAATGTATTGATGAAATAAGTAAAGTCCTCTCCTCTAATGTTCTTTGTCAAACTTATCCTTCCCATTCTAAAAAAAATGGTCCATTGAATTTAAAACTTATGTTAACCAAGTTGTGCCTGTCAGACTAGAAAAGAAGATAATGAACTTTTAAGTGCACGAATTAACAAATCGATCCGAATAACTCCTTCGCCATTTCTGTGGGACTCGATCAATTCAGTTTCAGCATAAA
>JAQGCM010001711.1:0-13931 GCA_034699705.1 Hymenaphorura dentifera | reverse complement strand
AGCAACAATTCCAATCTATTTTGCAACTTGCATACTAGATTTGTAGATAAGATGTACGCTAGATAGATATGTATAGTCCAATGCGAGCTCCCGTTTGCAATTCTTCCTGATTAGATCTTCAACAATCTAACTGTAATGCAATATATTATGACAATGACAAGTCCTCAGCATAACAATTAAAAAAAAATGGACTCAATTAATCATTCCATGGCAAAGTGACAATGAGAAAGGTAAGGTAATATTGCCGCAAGTTCTGCAAGTCACTTGGACATAATAATAATTATTGCAGTTCAATAACAGGAATCGCTTAAACGGTGTCAATTCTGAAGATTTCTTTACTAATTACATATTATTGTTAGCCCTCAAATAAGTTAACACCGAACACAGCAGCTGACACTTGAGACTTGACATTGACACCCAGAGTTTGACCTAAAAGGTAGTATAGATTTTAGCTAACCTCAATAGCATTCTTAGAACAAATGCGTAAATTATATTGTGGTCGGGTTCATGACACTATCTATTGGATTTCATTTAAGAATCTTCCATATGAATGAGCCAAAGCAATCCGCCGGCCGTACTCCCAATGGAAACCCGACTTGAATTCTTGCAACAAGGAATTTTCTCATTAGATTTTTTTTCACTGTCAGCCAAGTGGAATGCCTGCCTGGCCTGGCCTGCCTCCTTTCATCATCATATCCATCCATTCACTTCTTCACTCCGTTTTGAATGAAACGAACAACAAACCCAAGCGAGCCCACAAAATGCAATGGCCTCAAAATAAAAAACGAGTTTTATTATTTTATTTCACTCCATTCGCCCAAGCATTCGCTCAACCCGTGTGCGACGAGCAAAGCAAGTTATTTAACCCAACCATGTAATTAGCATTCATTCTCACAACAATACGTCCTCTGTTGCTTCTGCCAGCACTAGCGTCAGCGTCACTGCAATTTAAACGAGAGCGAGCGAAGCTATTTAACTCTTTATCTCAAAATCTACAGAAAAAGTGTGGAATTATTGGATTAAAAATATAGAATAATCCCATGAGCACTAAGGGTCGAAAGTTGAAATCAACGGCCGAATCGGCGGTGATTATACCATAAATACATCAAATAAGTTAGAGATTATTATTTCCACAGGAAAGGCCCTCAATTTTTCATACTAATTGGAAGAAATAAATAATCATTTTCTTGTCGTATTAATCCTTATTAGTGTAATTTCCTTTTATCCGCAGCAACCTATTCCATGTTTGTAGAAAATTGGCCGCTTGATAGCTAATGGTTTCCATCTGTGGTCTGCGTTGTATGCGCCAATGTTTATAAAATTGAGGCAGAAGCAAGTAAACGTGTATGCGATGCCATCGTTAACATAGGTTTGAGGTGCAAACTTGGTTTTCGCAAACCATACTGAGAAACCGCACTTAGTCGGTTCCTAGCTTTGCGAAATGCGACCTGATCAATTGTGAACTTGTAATTTTGAAGACTTTTGAATGGAACAATCCATCACAATTATTGCTCATTCAAATAAAGTCTACACGTGAAGAAGTTCATTATTTTCTGGATCGTGAATGTCATTATTTGTTTCTCATCGTTTCGGATTGAGTAATGATGTTAACCATGTAGGTTTATTAGCCTGGACAACAAATTTTAAGCTCAGTTCTGGCAGAATCCAATGTGCAATATTTTATGGTCTAACAGTGAACTTAAATTAGAATTCGGTATTCTAATTTATGAACCATTTTACGGTTGTGTAGTTTCAAATAGTCAGGTTGACGGGAAATTGTCTCCTCAATATTTAAGTAAAGCACTCATCCTTGTAGCTCGACTATTCAATTAGCCAGCCCAACAGGATAAGCGCAAGCTTCCCCCCAACAAAACAAAATACGAAAAAGCTGCATTGCACAATTTTGCTTTCTTTACTTTTGTTTGAGTGCAATGTCCAAGTCGCACAAATTGCATTCGTGGCTGTGTGGCTGATGTTGAACGTAGAAAGTCTGTTGGTCTTTTTTTGGTCGAGTCGAAAGCAATTTGTGCTTACCGTGAAATCACTTAAGAGCACGTTGGAAGCTTCCATTTATTAGATGACTGCTTCTAGAGAATATCTTTACGGGTTTACAAGTTTTTTGCTCCCAAGAAATCATCACACATCAGGCACAAACAAAATTCTGCTCTCGAGAACATGTGTTTCGGAGGAGACAACTGGGACTTGGTAGCGACACATGAAAAATGTCATTTTCGAGGTCATAAGGTCACACACTTCTGGGTTATGCTACCTTATTTCATCCATACAGCTAACAATTTTGTCTGCCTGAACAAAATGATATCCCTGCTAGATCAGATTGTGAGCTAGCAGTTCTAGCAGTTGTTTCCTTGCATTGCAATACTAGTGCAATTCGCTAGTTCGGGGAATGAATGAATAATTCACCAAAAATGCAATCCTGGATTCGATCTCAGCCAGACGATCTCATGGGACTTGTTTACCTCAGAAAACAGGAGGCAAGAAATGCATTCAATTGGCAAGCTCATATCTCATCTCGGAGGTTGTCAGAATTCAAGGATGGTCGTTGAACCATATTGTCCATTTAAATAAGAAAACAAGCATCAGCAGCATCAGCAATGCTAAATACAAATATGTCCTTACAAATTTCACCTTTCATTTTGACTGGCAAATTCTTCCGAGTTTATTTGTAAATTTGTGGAATGCAAGGTATTCAGGTATTTTATCGTACTAGGCACTACTCTGGGCCCAAACAATTTCATTTGCTCCAGAATATTGAACCAAATTTGCAATTTACTCCTTTCATTTCATAAAGTGAGGCAGAGCAGGAAAGAGAGGACTCAGGAATATCACAATACCAGAAATATTTTTCAAAGAATTTATTGCTATGCTAGGAACGAGTTGTAAAGATGCAAAATGTATTGCATTTTTTCTAACTACTAGTACATACAAACTAGCTGTTATTTATCTCATGTGGTCATCATAGTTGGCAGAAATTTTTGTAAATAATTGGCAAGTGCAGTCATTCCCATGTCCTGTCCCCTTGTGCTGTCTCGTAAACATCACTCTCCTGCAGACTTTGAGTTCAACTTTTTTAAAGCCGACAAACCAATGGGCTCAAATTGTTTTTAACAACAAACAGCACAACGCGAGTTACGAGACGAGGAAAGGGCGTGTGGTCGTAAAGAAAACTCAATAGCAATTTGGATTCTAATAGGAAACACTCAAAATCTGCAAAAACTTGAGATGAGAGAGAGGAGCCCTTAGCTCGCTCGTTCGTTCGTTTCAAAACACATTTACGGCCGCCGTGTCGTTAAAATGTTGTAAATGGAAAAGTGGAGTTCCAAACTCTTCAAAATGAGATTGTATTGTGAGAATAAGAGAGAGAAAGAGAAACTCATAAAATAACGTCTGGTAATAATAATGGCGAAATGGCGATGGCGAATCTCCTCAATCCGTAAACTGTAAACGTGTCGCATCTCTACGTTCGGATCTACGCAGTAGGGAGTAAGAAAGTTTCTGAAACGCAATTCATGCTTGCTTTGATGGCTTGGTGGAATTCAGGACTTCGAATCCTGCCAAAGGCTCAAAACATTTGCAAAAATAAAAAAAATGTCAATGTTTTCGCAAAATTGGTGGGCAGACCACTAACACATTCAAAACATCTGGTCACTACAGTTGATATTGCCAACCTCGAACTGATTTTTGGCGATAGTCACTCGCAGGCATTCCAGATTTCAATCATTACATAGTCCGGACTGATTTATTTCGGTTCACCGGAAGCTACCGCTCAATAACACTCCACCCTTGCTGAATTTGATTGCAAAAAAAGTTTAACGCATAATATTTTAATGAGTTCTCTGTGAGACGAACTGAAAATTGCGTTTCATTTCATTTCCTTGGCTCATAAAATCTGCTGAAGAGTCGTCGCCGTTTATTACGATCGTACACCTTTCCTCTTTCCGATCCGCACTAAAATGTATAGTTTTGCACTTGAAGAGGAGGGGAGACTTGTAGCTTGTCTCCAGCGTCTCATAAAGGGTTCCATTTTATTACTTTTGGCGTTTTAGCTATTGGAGATGGATGTGCTATGGCCGAAATGTTCCAAACCAAATAGGTTGCTATCCAATCCGAGGGTAGCAACCATGAATGAGTCATGGCATATCTATTTTTAAAATTTGCACACGAAAAATTGTGTAGTAATTTTAGTTAATTGGTTTTGGTCTTCGGAGAAAATGAAAACAAGACACCCGTTGTTTCATTAGTATCAGAAATTTCTCCATTATTAGACAGTGAACAAAAGATTTACACCACGAATGCAACAATCAAATTAAATTCGAAATTCATTTTTAGTCTAAAAACTGAAGTACAAATAGCTGAGTTCACATCTTGAACCACACCTCATATATTGCTGGACTACCTTTAGTACGAATAAAACATTGCTTTTGCACTTGACTGAAAGTCAAACCATCGTTCAAATTGAATTTAAATTTTTTAACTTTTGTTAACTATCTGGATTTTTATTAGAGAAAGATAACCCAAGTTTCCGAAGTTTGAAGTCCTGAATTTACTTAGTCCACACACAATTCTACAAATTACGAATCCACAAACGCGGCTAAACTTGTAATTATTTGTGATGTACGCGTACGCAGCTTTTCTAGATAAATCAAATTGGAATTTACGCAAACAAAATCCTGATTCACATAATTCACAAACCACAATGCTGCTTTCCGCAAGGTGATGAAAGTTGTAGGTTCTTATCCACCCATCCAGTGCAGTGTAATAAGAACATAGGAGATGGATGTACAGGTGGGATCATTTCTACACAGCTGCTGCTGTTAATCTGATAAACAACGATTTGATTGATACCCTAAATTTTATTGCTATTAGTTGACTTCTTCTTGTTGACTTTTATTGTCCCTGACCTGGAGTTAGTTCCATATTCACTAGTAACATGGTTATGACTGCAAACTACAAACGCTTATATCTGGAGACCAAGGACTCATATTAATGAGAGAAAATTGCGAAGTTGAAAACTCCAGTTTAGCGTGGGAGAAAGAAACAAAGTTCACAACTAGTATGCAAATGCATGGCCAGACGTCAGGCCGATTTTGGATTAAATTACTTGCGTTCGAATTGGACAGTGAACTTTCCAAACATGTAAACAACACAATTTCCTTGAATGCCTTCTTTTAGCCAGCCAATTCTCATCAAGTTTTCAAGTCTGATAGGGCAACCTCATTTTTGATGCACATCTTAAAACACAAGGTGCGGTTGCAGGTGTTCATTATTTTTTTTGTGCGATTATGTTCATTGCTTCCAATCCAAGGCAGTCAGACCGTAAATGTTGTAAGAGTAAAGTTTAAAATATTTTAGAATTACAGGTTGACTCATTTTAAATTCTATTACAAAGTTGTTGACTTTTGTTCTATTCTTGATTGTTTACCTCCACTGGAAATTTTGCAGTTCCGATTCCTATTTAGGGCAGTTCCATTTTACAGTTTCATGGTAGGTTCAAATTCGTTTGCGAAGGTTATTGTTTTGTAACAAGCAATAGAAAATAATTGAAGCGATTCAAAGGCTAACAGAGGATTAAATGGTCCATTCTGAACTTGTTCGCGTCGAAAACATTTTGCCTAATTCATGAATTGACACAGTTAGGCTTTAAAAGGCTTCACAATTTGGGTCCGGACTGAAATAGTCGCTTGAATTGGCGCAGGTTAGTTACGTGGGGTGAAACAGAAACACGAAGTTTGGTGATAATATTGCAGTTAAGCCAGCCGCTTGAATCGGTTTGACTACAAACTAAAATAGGCACTGGAAATACAAAATAAGAAGAGATAAGACCATCATTCAATTGTTCATCTTTCACAGTTGAAAGTTTACTCTGCACAAAGTTGATCCTCAAAAGTTGTTCTAAAATTTTTGCTCAAGCAATTTAGCCAAATTCAGGCACAAAATGCTATCTGCTCGTGCATTCTCAGCCGTTTGCCGTACAATGAGACTTGGATGTTTGTTGAGAATTTTCCCTTATGAATGGGATGCAATGAATCAACAATTGGTCACACCAAAATCAAAATGGCACTTTTTGTGGTACAGACTGGAAGGAATTTCGATGGCATTGACTCTGGGTTTCATCACATTTCGGTTCTTGGAAACACTGGACGATGATGACATTCCAACTAGAATCAGGATCGTTCATTTTACATCATTATTGGTTTACTCTTCAACCCTCGGTTGCAAATTCCAGTTTGATGCAAGACGGGAGGAAATTAAATTCTTCGCGAATTCGCTGCTTCAGCGGTTGGCATTGGAACAAAGTAAATTGAACATTGCAATTTCGCAAATTAAAACCTTTTCAAGCCCAATTTTATTGAAGATTTCTTAAGACATACTGCCAAGCTGCTGTTGCTACTACTGCTAATTCATTTCATTTCATTTCACCTGCATCGATGAAAGTCATGGGTCAAAATTCACAATAATTTGGCTTGATTGAACTACTTATTTGGCCTTCTTTTATTTGTTTCTTCAAGGAGAACTCAAGAAGAATTTCAACAATAAGGACTCTTCAAAAGCAAAACAATGCATCAATTGGACAAGCACTCTAGTTTTGATCAGCTCAACACTCATGCTAATTAATCCGCCGGCACACGCAGCAGCCATTTTCAACGGACCTTGCAATGCCAGATATTTAACCTCATTATTTCTCCCGTGCAACTCCAGCACTCATATTCCGCTTACATTTGCTGAAAGGTTTCCCTACGTAATGTTGGAATTTGGAATTCTAAATATTAATATGACAGATGTTTTCTTCACCTGGACATTCAACTGGACCGTCGTATTCTTGGGGTTGACCTGGGTTAAAGAAAAAATCAAAAACTCGTATAAGTAATTTTTATGATTTTCAATAATTGCAGATTTGGAGAAAATTTTCAAATATTTTCGCTTTATTCCCTATTCCTGATTTGATGCGGGTGAGTTTATACCTGGTTTCGCTTGCACTTTCAGGTCTTTTGTGAGAGTTGTCAGGGAAGAATTTACTCGAGAGCCGAGAGTTTATCGTGATTCTCAGATATTAATCATTCTTCTAAATGATGGATTCAAATTTTACTTGGAATTATTTCCACCCGTTCAGTACTTCATCACCGGCATGCTTCTTTTTGGAACTGTTCGTTACACTTACTTGGAATTGTCTGCCTACCTGGTCTTTCCACTCTGTGCTTTGCGATGCATTTTTGAAGTATAACCTTGAAATTTATTTAAAAGGATGCAGGGTAAAATTAATTAAACTCAATAATTATGTTAGGCAATAACTGCGCTCTCAGCTGCTGGAGAAGTGAATGAAATCAGTCTGGAATTTCTACGAAAATGGCGGTCAAGAAATGTGAAAATGGGGCTCAGGAAACGTGAGGTAAACTACGTGAGTGCATTCAGGAAGTCTTGTAAGGAATTAAGCTGTTCCGCTGGCTCCATGTACACTTTTCAAAATTCCATCGTCATCGTTAGCCTGGACAACTGCACTCAACTCACCTTCAACATGCTCGTCACTTACAAATAATGACATGATTGGGTTTTAATTGTTGGTGTTATTTGGATGTGTCAGACAGCCGACTATCGGAATTTACCCATCAACTTTTCTGTGCGCAGATTTACGGCTTAAATGATTTTTGCACGCTGGTAGTTACAAGAGTTACAGCATTAATACAGTTCAAATATTATAAGATTAAACTGAAAAGTCACACTTTAGTATTGAGTACGTTTGAAAAGTTGATGGAGACATGTTTGAGTGTTGAGAGGTAGAGCAGGTGATCGGGTCGGGTTGGGTTAATCAATATTGGACTCAAAAGTTAATTTTCATTCCGTCGGAGTTTCTTGTATTATAATAGGTTCGGCGGTTCATAGATGGAATATTTACTAGCAATGTGGAAACATATAATGGTAGTTATTACAATAGGTGAAGTGGTATCATGTTAGGAAATCATAAGAAATATACAATTCCACAGAATTGTGTCATTTGCAAAACGTTAGAAATACACAATGCCGTCAACTTAACATTGGAAAAGAAATTGAAAGTCATTATAGATTTGAAATGCTAAAAGTCAAACTTCGACATAATACTTGTCGGAGACTTTTGGTGGAAGGCAGGACGAGACGGTAACGGATATTAAATCGGAATGAAGCCCATACACACAAAAATAGCAATTCAATTTAAGCCTTTGATCGGTGCTGTCGATTTCTAATGGGAATTGGGAATGGAAAAGGTTTGTTACGCACTAATAAGAAATTTACCTGGTTTTCCCTCCAACCTCTGCCAAAACCAATGCAAAACGCATTAATCACAACTTTCGTGAATCAAATAGACTACGGCAGATTTGCGGGCTGAGCAATAATTCACACAATTCAGCCTGTGCCTGTGCATCATATCATGTTGAGAAAATGCTGGCGTCGGGCCCTGGCCATTATTTTAATTCGTAAATTGTCGTTTGGGAAATTTTTTCCACAATTTATCTGATGAAGTTCAAAACCAAAAGGCCCTTTTCATGGCGATAATTTAGATTCTGGGTGAGTCAGTCAAGTCACAGTTTCGAGTTACCTTAACGTCTTGACCTTGGCGTTGATCTATCCCATCTTTATTACAGTGTAGCAGTTCAACAATTGAGCCCAGTTGCTCTAAATTTTCAGGCATCTGCTTGACCATTAATCCAATCCATTTAGTTTGCCGTTAATCGTGCTCGTGGGTACAGACTACACTATTTCAGTACAAATCTTAACTTTTTGGATTAACTGTACTAAACCAAAAAAATTTTGTCCTGTTCAGCATGTCAATTTTGAAAGCCGAAATACAAAACTATTGAACTTTAAAAAACGAGTTATAACAATAACGTGTTATAATTTTATTCGTATTTAAATAAGTTTAGTTTTATTTCCCATCCTATACATACTCGCATTTCTTTCATTTCGGCCATTTCAGCTTATTTCGATCTGACTAGACAGTAGACACTAAATTACTGTGGAGAATTTTAATTTCTAGAGAACAATTCCGGGAGTATTTTTTAGTAATGGGTGGCCAAATCACTTTCGTCGAATTACCGGCAGACACTTTGTTATTGTGCTGCTGCCGCAAATCAATAGTACAATCTTCACCCAACACTCATTACAAATTAAATATTTAAGTTCCTCGACAACAAACTTCGTTGCAGAAATTGTTCAGGTGTGCGATAATGAGACAGAGTGTTCGACTTTCCGTGCACGATACATACACAAACAGTAGTGACCGTGATATTGACTCATATTTAGTCAAATTGGTTGCCTTTTCAGAATGCATAAATACGCTAGACAGAGCCATTTATTTAAGAAATGAAATTATAATACTATAAGCCAACTTTTGTCGAGACAGAATTAATGGGATCTTATCTGAAAGCTAGTCCACTTAACTGCACCAATTAAATGAATTAATCCAATAATTGGATTAATTCAATTATTACAATTATTGTAATAATCTGCAGAATATGATGGCGATTCGGAATTAAATCTCACTTACCTATAAAACGGAAGTCATCCAGCGGTCATTCGGACAGTTAAACTACTAAAATTTCCAAGCATCTCTCAAGTCAAGAATCCTTCTGCCTTGAATTCTTTTAAAAATCGAAATGATAACTCCAAAGGCATACGCTGCAGTATGTCGCACTATGAAGTTGGGTTGCTTTCTGCGAGTTTTCCCTTACAAATGGAATCCCTTGACACGTCGACTGGTCACACCGGTGTCGCGAGCCCACTACTATTTCTACAAATTTCAAGAAATTGTCATGACCTTGCTATTGATATTTCTAGCAGTGCGATTCCACCAAACTTATCGCGACCGCGGTATCCCATCCCAAGTAAAACTTGCCCATTTCACAGCCATGCTTTTGATCACTTCGACTCTTGGTTGCAAGTACCAATTTGACATAAGAACCGAGGCCATCAAATTCTTTGCGAATTCATTGTTTCAACACTTGGAAAATGAAATCAGTAAATCTTTAAACATTTCTGACCGAATTGCTCATTTTTTTTAGATTGACCAAGCCTAATACGGTTTTTGTTTTAAAGAAAACGCAAAAAACAAGCCACCAACACGTCGGAAATCGTTACCAGACAAAGTTCGGGATGCTTTCGAAAGGACAAATCTCTTGGTTTTGGTCAGCTCATTTCTTCTGCTTGTGAATCCACTGGCTCATGCGGCAGCTGTTTTTGCTGGACCTTGCAACCCACGATTCCTGACTTCATTAATTTTCCAATGCAATTCGACCACCGAATTGCCAGGAACGTTCCTGGAGAGGTTTCCTTACGTCCTCGTCCAATTCTTGATAATTAACACCACATTCACTGACGTCTTCTGTACTTGGTCGTTTAATTGGACATTTATGTTCCTCGGACTGAATTGGGTAAAGGAGAAAATGAAGAAATCCGCCTTGTAAGTTTTGCGATTTTCATTCATTCATTTTTCGAGCTTTTCCCTTTTCGAAATCATTAATGAGTTCTAATTCTAGGCCGGCTCAAATTCTCGGCGCAGTCAAAGTCAAAAGTGGATTTCGTCACTATTCGAAAGTGTTTCGGGACGCTCAGGTCTTGGTCGTTCTTATGAATGATAGTTTCAAATTCTACTTGGAATTATTCCCATCGATTCTATTTCTCATGACTGGATTGCTCATGTTTGGAGCCATACGGTACACCTATCTGGAATTTCATGCCTACATTGTTTTCCCACTCTGCGCGATGAGGTGCCTTTTCGAGGTAAAACCCTTCACATAATTTTGTATTTGGAAAAATACCGATATGATAACATTTTGTTAACAACTTTTGCCAGGCTATCACTGCCCTATCCGTCGCCGGGAAGGTGAATCAGGTGAGTCTGGACTTTCTGAGAAAATGGCGACGAAGCAAGCGTGATCCGGGTCACAAGGAAAATAAATACGCCTCAGCTTTTCAAAAATCTTGCAAAGAACTCAATTGTTCGGCTGGGTCCATGTACACATTTCAAAATTCAATTGTTCTCGTCAGCCTGGATAATTGTACTCAACTCACGTTCAACATGCTCGTGACATATAAATAATTAATTGGATTCCCTAATTGTGCTACAAAACTCATTTTCTCAATCGGGTATTTAAGTGCCAGGCAAGCATCGGCAAGTGGACGAAACGAAAACCACATGTAGTCATTGCTTAGATTCGAATAAATGCTTAGAAATTACAAACATAATTATATTTTGTAGAAGTTAGAAGAAATTTTGAATTTAAGACAAAATGAAGCTCTTGTTTAATAAATATTAATTTAGCAGACTTTTTCGGGAGCAGTAATATCTTATTTTGGCATTCGAGCATTCGGCAATTTATGATTCAAGGGCAAGAGAGCATCTGGAATTAACATCGACCACGTGTCACTTGCTACATGCCAAGGAAGAGTTCATATTATTGACAACGATACGAGAATAATTTACCACTAGACTAAGTTAATTCCTCGATTAACCGGCGTTGATGAAGAAAAAGAGATTTGATGGTTTTTGTTAAGTAAACCAAGCAAACCAAGTAATTTTCTAAATTCGGTTCAACCGATTAAAGGATTTATCCAAGGAAAATTCACTTATTGCAAGGTGATTGATCAATCACCTAGAAATAAAGTAAATTCTCCTTGGATTTATCCAACCATCATCATATCAGATTCATTTTTCACGTTTTGCAGAATTTGTTAAAAAATGTGAGGATTTTAGCATGGAAATGCATAGAGTAATAAAATCTATGACTTTTTCCGTTCAGTTTAGTATAAAAAACACAAAACGGACGACATAGAGGTTTATTACTCTATGTGGAAATGCTAAATAGTAGCCATCAATTTTTTTTGAATATTTTGGGCAAACAAAGGGCGCCGCGGTCCCTGCAAGAGAAACGCCATTCGATTTTTTCTTGGGTGGAGCCTCGGTTTGAAATTAGGCCATGCACGCTTCAGTTCCACTCCAGTCCAGCTTAGAGTCCAGACCAGACTCGATTGCCCAATTTAATTTGACGACACAACAAATTCCAACAACTCAAATCTTGTCCATTTCAAATTTAATTTTATCGTTTAAATTCTGAATGGTTATCTCTTTACAGAAAATAATTGGTCCGAACCCAACCCAAGCCAATAATAATTTCCGAAATATTCAGGAATAACTGGATTTCGATCTACTTTTTGGTCACCAGGTCAAGGTCAAACCGAACTTCCCACCCTGACCTCTCATCATCTGAGGAAGCCATTTTTTGAAGGCGGGGATTTTCTGTTTGCTGCCGCAGACGGTGACGGACGACTGTAACTTTGGAGGCCTGCAAGGAGGGCAAAGTCAAAGAAAGGGTAAGTCTGGTTGTCTTCGCTGAATTTGCTAGCCTTTGACATGTTTGTTTGACCTTTCCAAGTGTACAATCTACACATCCAATTCTGCTTTTAAATTTTATTGTTTTCGTTGTTGTAGTACTTTCAACAAGAGCATAAGAGATTTTAACAAGAGATTCTCTTTTCAACAAGAGATTTTAATTTTGGGCTTCAAGTCGAGTAGTAGAGTTGCTGTAAAGGCGCAAACCTTAGTTTAATATTTTAACAGTTTTTTTTTGCAGCATTCATATTTCATATCAAAATGGCAGAAAATAAAATTAGCGGGTGGCATCAGAAATTCGGCATTACACTACTTGGCGACTTGGATTTGGAGGATCCACTTAAATTGGCAATCTCGTTTTCTTTTTTGCAGGATTCAGGAATTTAGTACTTTAAGAACTCGAAAATGGCTCAAACTCAGAGTTATCAACGAGCTATGTTTGTGTATTGGTTCAAAGTGGTAAGTTGCGATTTTGCCATACTCTTCATAGTTCATTCTTGTGTTTAATTCAATGTTTTCGTAATTCTCAGGCACTTTTGTTGGGTCTCTCATGTTTCTTGATTTTCTCGATTACATACATCGGAGTAAACTACAGCGCACTTCGAACCCAATGGAGTATAAACCAGCTTCGGTACGTGGTTGTACTTGTGTTCACCGGTTGTTTCGGTGAGTGCAATTTCTTTAATTGAAAATTCAAACCAAAGAAACCCCTAGCTTTCTAATTGGTGCTTTGTTTGATTAGTAATTTTGATCACTGAGGTTGGAATGCTGATTCTCCTTCGGAAGGCAATCTTGACGGTAATTAATTTCAGGCAAATTTTACACGCTCTGTATTTGTCCGCCAGAAAAACTTTACATGAAATATTAAACACTTTTCCCAATTTCAGAAATCCTTCTCCAAAACGCGTCTCTGGGTCATCCTCTCTTTCATCTTCTTCATGGTTCATTTCATCGTTTTCATTTTGGAGGCTTGTGCTTTGGGTTGGAGTTCTGCTAACACTATCACTATGCTCGGACTTTTCTTCGAAGTAGTGGCCATCAACATAATGTATGACTTTATGGTTGAGGTCAGACGCCGGTCTCGTCCCCCGCCATTGCCTTTCACACCACCGCCAACTTCTCTTCCAGCTCATGTCGAAATTCCTCTGACCACGTTTAAATTGAATAACCTTAGCCCACGTCCATGCTACAGCAATGTAAGTTTTGAAGAAACTGCTTAAAGAACTAACTTTTCGACAGGCAGAGACATTTTCATTTGATTTATTTAAACAACAACCGATAAATCATCCTACTACCAGACTAAATTGAATTACATATTTACTACTATTTGCATAGTCTTAGCATCCATTGTTCTTATTTGTTACTATTTAAACTATACATGCTTATCTCTCAATAAAATGAACTGATTCCTTCCTACCAATAACATCCAGCATTTTTCTTTGGCAGAATTTCTGTGGCAAGCTATGCAAATGCAAAAGAAGTCGGTGAAAATGCGATTCTGCGATTAGCAGATTAGCTGTATTGAAAAGTGAATGAATGCATATACGGTCTGACG
>JAQGCM010001710.1:0-13934 GCA_034699705.1 Hymenaphorura dentifera | reverse complement strand
GTGGAATCGAACTCGTAACCGTCATAGATGAGTCAGAGTCGTAGCCTGTTACGCTGATACGCCAACAATAATGCATATAGGGCGAGTACTAAAAAAAGCGAGGGCGGAGTATAATTTTATTCTTTTCTTGGCCCGACAGTAAGGGGACAAGTATTCCCATCAAAAGCATTTCCACCTCCAGAAAAACGCCTCAACTATAGGTGAATGACAAAAGGTGCACGCGCACTGGGGATGGTAGTGGAATTCTCGGACGGCCGTACCAGCTCATATGAAACGCCCTGTACAAGTTCGAGTGCATTGAAACAAGCGAAATGCAATTTAGCGAAAAAAACCTGTGTAAGTTTAAAGACGTAGCACTTCCGGGCACGCTTAAATTATTTGTAAGACTTCCCATAGTCACCTCGACTATTCACATCGCGTTTTTGTCAGGCCAGGATTTCTCTAGCCGGCCTGTTGGGAACTGCTACTTCAGAGATCGAAATACTGCATTATAAATAAATCCCCGCTTATGTTCAATTCGTCATTATCCAAGACCCAAACACACATCCATATTTAATGTTGAAAATGGAATTGGCCTATGGCTTAGCACGGCAACAAAGGCGGACAAACCAGAATATTTACAGAACTCGTCCCACAGGATTGCAGGAATGGTTGAATATTTACTCTTGAATTTTGAGATGCCCATTTCGTTCCCATCTGTAAACGAAAACGAAATATTTGATTTATAACGTCATATGTCAACGTGGCTGAAACTTCTGGACTATAACATTGGCGACGCTTCTCGAAGAGTTTTTGCAATTTCCAACTCACAGTTGACAACACTTGAATAAAAGCTTGCTGCCTTCAGACATAACTACAATTTTAAAGAAATATTCACTGAGCTTAAAGTAGCAAAACAATTAACTTCTCAGTTTGGCCATGCTAAAAAAACAAAACACCAAGATGGTATAACTCTTTTGAAACTGATTCCGAATTGTTTCGAAAACTATATCACAAATTCGACCATACCACAAAGCTGCGAATCCAAGTGATAACACGCATCGTTACAAAATGGCAACTTGCGTTAACCAAGGTATGAAACTCACAATACTATTATGTACATTCGTCAATGTTTACTCTGAATCTGCGTCCACCAATAATGACAACTTCAATTTGCAATCGCTTTTGGAATATTTGAGAGGATCCCAAGTGCATTTGGTATATTTCAATACGTCTGCATCAGATAATGCAGTTGTCGAACAATCGGATGTCCCAGCTTTTGTGTCGTTATCGCAACGAATAGTCAGTATTCTCAATGACGACGAGGAGAGATCTAGCGCCACCAGGGAAGTACAAAACAGCAGTCTTCTCTACAATTACACTGACCACTTTTACTGTCTGCAGAGACGTTACAGTTACTATTACGCAGTAAAAAGTCTCAGATACACAACTCGGACAATGGTTCATCTGGTACTATTTCCACCAAACGGTTGTCAGGCTAGTATCCCAAATTGGCATGAGAATACGATGGACTCGACTATCAGAATGAGATTTCTTTCGAGTCATCGCAAATACTTGTACATATACTCAATGTTTGGAATACTTCCAAACGTTGAGATAGACAACTGGGCAAAGTATACCAAGACAATATTATTTTTAAATGGCAATTGCTCAACTATCTCTCAAACCAGGATAATAGATGGCGAGTGGTCTAAAATTGAAAGAGTTTGGAAACTGTTTCCTTCACTCAAAATTGTAATATTTCCTCCCACTTTTATTGCGATTGGGCAAGCAACAAGTGAAGTAGTGCAGTGTGCACAGTGGTGTTTGTATCAAACTTATGTGGAATCCCCGTGCAATGCCAAACTGGTCTTGTACAAAATTGTACAAAATTCTTCTGTGATAAACCTTGCCAACATCATCCAGCATTTCAATGAAATCATGTTTAGTAACCGCACAGTGGAAATAACAATCAAAGGGGAGGACGACGCGTCATTTGAAAGCAGTTCAACAAATTCAATTGAAAAGAATATGCTCTTAGCTCTACTTGAAATTTTAACAATGGGAACCAAGTTCAGGTTCCAAAAGCAAAAGCAATGGCCCCCAACTGTCAATGACACCTTGCGCATTGTACTCTACAGAACGATCAACCCACACGATTCGTACGAGTTTTATTCATTTCCAACAATTTTAGTTGGAGACATGAGCTACAATTTTGTAACTTGCGATGCATGGAAGGACAGTATCTCATTTGCTGCATACTTGAGTCCTTACACTCAAGCAGCTTGGATTGTTGGCACACTGTGCATAATGTTGGTCATCTTCTCGTTCAATTTGATGTGGCCAAGCTACAGGAAACAAGAAAGTTTCCTTCTGTTCATCATATCGCATTTACTCGAAAATAACATTGACGTAAACCAACGGTTCGGCAGACTTGTGTCATTTCGCTTATCTTTGGCTGGGTTCCTACTCACTTCAATAGTCCTAATCAATGCATACAGAGGATTTGCAGTTACAGAATTCACAGCTCCAAGGCTCTCTACAAAAATAAATAGTTTGGACGATGTGTTGAATGCAAACTATTCGATTTATACCGAGATGACTGACTCCGGTAGGCGGTACGCTGTTCCTTTGCTTTGCGGTGATGGTGCTTATCCAATAGACTGTACTGGACATGAAGAGGCAGAGATTAATCCATCTTATTTAAATCTAAGTTTTGACAAACATAAATCGTACTCGTTGGCTCGTAACGGCAACCACAACTTAAGCCAAGCAATCCAATTTTTTCACCTTATGTCTTGCTACAAGTTCACACAGTCTTATCGCTATCCAATTCCCGATTATACGTGGGCCAACTTGAAAAATCTGAAGAGCAAAACGATTGATCTTGTTTCAAGTTTTGCTGTTCCTGAAGGTTACCCTGGGATCTCGTTCCAGGCATCCTTGTCCAAATGCAACCGAACCGCTTTGTTTGGTTTAACAAAAAACTTGCCATTTCTTTTTGAAGAAAACAGCATTGCTAAGCCACCGACTTATCCTTACTTGCTAGGAAACCAACCCATTCTACAAACGAATTTATATTGGCAATTTCAAAGTTTTCTACTGGAGGACTTGCTTTACATACGCACGAGACAGATGATGGAATCTGGTCTATTTGATAAAATTGCAACGAGCAACGTTGGTAGGGAAACACTGGAATTTTATATTACGATGACGGAACGTTCTACTGATCCCAGAGTTCTTGGGCTAGACTCTAATATCGTGTCCGTGTTCCTGTTGTACTTGATGTGCATATCTTTTTGTTTGGTAGTATTTCTGGTAGAATCGAAATCGGTACTTATGAAATGGGCAGTTAAAGTTGTAAATATACTCAAGTTATAAACTCGTCAGTTCACCCTTTTACTGACTCCACTATGAAGGCAGGTGAGAGGAATGGACCAATCAGCTAGAGAGCTCCAAAATTAAGTCACTCGACTCGGGTTGAGTAGTCAAGTAAAGGACGCAAGAGTCAAACTTGGCTGCTTTACGGATTTTCACTTGAGCACTGCTTTACTTACGCTAATTTTGAATCCCTTATAAAGTATTTATAGTTAGGATTGAACTAACCAATCTAATCTTAGTCTTTGTCAGAAGTGAGACAAATTATACGAGTACGTTGCGGGCTGCGGGGATGCGTGTCCAAGATAAAATTAGTAATATTTCGATTAAGTTTAAATACCGTAATCATTGTATCATAATCTGAATGATTTTGTCGTAAATTGAATATCAATAAATAATATAAGGGTTTGTTTTTGCGAGTTTAATTGCACGTATTGTGCGGCCAAATGTTAATAAGAAATATAAAATATTACATTCAAGATAACACAATGAACTAACGAAATACTAGATAATTCTTACGGCGGCTTTTGGAAATACAATGAGCGCGCTGCCAAATGTAAATTTGCAGTTATAACAGCATTAGTCACAAAATCTAGTATTTCAGGGAACACAGCACTCCTAGCTTCCACAAAATAGGCTTCGATGATCTAAAAAATGCTTTGTCCAGTTTTGAAACTGTAACTGGGCTGGCAATATTCGTAAAGTATCTGCGAACGAAGCAAACAATGCGAAGACTTTAAAAGTTTTCTCAGAAATCATTTTTTTTTAAATTGAATGAATAGTTGAATGATTTGACTAAAAGCATTGGCTAGGTCAACACTAATTTAAAAGGTAGAATACAAAACTTTTTTGCCTGCTTTTCATGTGAAACTTTTTCGTTTAGGAAACTGACTAACTTGGCCAACCGACTTATTCTTTTGAAATAACTTTACAAATGAAGACAATGTCAGAACCATATCTTGGTCTGATATTTTTCCTGAAAATTTTTCAGTTAGTATTGAACTTACAAATGAAATGACAGCGTTATCTCAATCTTAGTGCTGTATTGAGTCTTCAAGTTGATGAATGTTCTTACTTCTTGGCCGAGGGGACCGTTTAAACATTTTATCAATGTCGAAATATCTGGGAAAACCTAGCCACCTAAATCGACGCTATTTCACAACTGCTGAATTTCTTGATTTTCGTACCAAACGTTCATGATGGAGTTCCATATGGCCGTACAGGTTTGCATAAATTTCATGGTTGCTACACAAGCTTAGCCTTCAATCATTTGGAGACTGCCTTATCAAGTCGGTCGAACTCAAGCAAAATGTATAAAGCGTTCATGTAGAGTTAAAAGTTCGGGAGGCCGGGCAATCCAATACTGGAAATTCAGCCACCATTAATTTCATACTAATTTGCCAGATTAGCACCGCCATATTTGCTCGACGAAACCAAGTCTGGTCGGTCCGGGTTCAAGATAAAAAAAATTCGGATCGGGCTTCATAAGCATAGGTTGGGCCCTCAAAATTTATTCGTTACTTTTTGTATTTTTTGTGTGGGTTGATGAAGCTATCGGGTCACAGTGTCACAGCCCCAAAATACCATACCACTCAGGCATAGGGGTGACATTTGGTGGTCAATCTTCGGACTTGTCCTTCACTTAAACATTGTTGCAGATGCCAAGATCTGTCACCGTGACAAAATTTTGGAAAGATTGGACAGGAAATTCCTCTAGATGTGCCGCGACTCCTTTTGCATGTCGGAACCATAAAACTTGTTATTTCGAATTTGTACCGAATATAAAAGGTTGATTAAATTATCAGCGCGGAATTAAGCAAGCTGGGATATAGAACTGCTGCAGTGCCTAGCGTTTTATCTGATCAATTTTGATTTTTAATAAATGGTCGAAATCGAGTCTGCAAATTACAATAAATAATTCTTATGCAGGGTGGTCCACTGAGCCAAAAATAATTGTTGATTTTTCATTTGTTCCACGTGTTCAAGACTCCGCAAGAAATTGTGGAGTTTAATATGAAATATTAGACAATGGGTACGGCAGTCAATATTCTATATTGCATTCACTTAATTATTTGTTAACTGCATTCGTCCGCCTTTCCCCCATGGAGACATGTGCCAGGAGCAAATCTGCATTTTTTGTTCAAGTTAAAATTTAGTAATACTTTCAATCATTCCATTATATTTCTCCTTAGTTAGAGTTAATCCTGATTTGGCTTCTAAAAGAAGCCAAATCATCAATTTGATTGATTAATTCGATGCAAGGTTTAACTCTGAACGGATTATTCCGGTCAGAGATCCTCGTTCAGTCCACGTTCGCTTAGTAGTCATTCCGTGCACTACAAACAAAAAAGTAAATCAAGCATTAAAACATGTACGCTAACTTTGAGCGTGTGTGTTCTGTACCTTATCTTCTATTTTTATTTATTTATCTATCATGTAAAAATTATTTTCAATCGATCGTTGCTCTTCACTTTGTGTATTTCGGCCGTCTCGTAGTCATAAACCTTGGATATTCTAATCGTGAAATACATGCGTCAATTTACTTTGACAATAAATATTTACATAGCCCTGAAGTACTGTACTTTCCGTAGGATGAATGGTTGCAAGTTGCAACCATTCAGCAGGATCAGGCTTGCAAGTTGCACGATTGCAACTTGCAAGCCTGATCCTGCTCGGCTCGTGCAGCTCAAATTGTTCCGAGAACCTGGCAGTTGTTCTATAGATTAAATTCGTCGATATTTATTTTATGGATTAATCACATCCTGTGTACCTTCGAAATGGAGCGTTAGCGATAGCCCTTATCGCAGTTTATCGTTGTTGCGAAGCAAAAGTGGAAATTCTGTGCAAAATTCATGATTGCAAAAACTGCAGCTGCACAAACCTTTGACTGACTATTGAATCAACTTCTACATCAGCGCTCTGTTCATTTCATCCAAGTAATAGGCAAGACATTTATTCAAAACTTCCAGACTCCGCAATTCTTCTAATTTTCAAACAATTTGATTTTTTTTAATTCTAGCTCTCGATATTACGCAAACTTCATTGTGAAAATGTGCGATGAAATTTGTGCCTGTTGCTGCCCAATGTGCTTCGTCTGTTCCAGAAAAGGGTGTGGAAATCATTGTTGTATAAATTTTCTGCTGGGATGGCTTTGTTGGATTCCAGCCGTGGTCCATGCATGCAGTTTCATTGGAGAGGACCCTGGGCACTCCACGCACCACACGGTAGTTGTAGTTCAACAACCACGATAAATTTTTCTTTTCAACTTAAATGTAATGCAGTTGTGAGTTGTATAAATAGCACACAGAGTCGTTCTTGAATTCCAGTAAAACCAATAAACCAATGCTAATCTCTTGGTCTTAGGGCGAACGCAACGTAATTCGAAATCAATTTATTGCTATTCATTTTGGTTCAACTTTGTCACACGATTGCATCAAACTGCTGAAAAAATTGTCAGATTTTAAATAATTTTAGGTAGAAAGAAAATGCCAACATTTATATTGAACTAAATGGAATTTGATGTAAGCTATTTTTGTGTTCTACCAAGCAACTCAAAAATAAAGAAATATTGTATCTTTTTAGCTCGTAGCAATCCATATTCAAAAATGATGTTTGTTTGTGGCGCCAAGTTAATCATTTTTTCAGAACATTTAGCGGGCTTGTGCAGTGCAATGATTTCTAAATATTCCAGTTCCTGTTGACGAGACATTTTTTTTGCACTAATACCATTGAATTCTGCGTTGAAATATTTTTGGCAAAATCTTGTTATTTAATCATTAAGAGTTTAGAATGAGCCGACAACTTCATATTTAACGAGCTAGTTTTAATTGGCGGCAATAACTGCACAAGCAATTCTTGCCCCTGCATTCCCTGTCTTCAAACTGTCTGGATTTCCGCCTTTCCCCAAATCATCTTCCTTCTCATGAACCATAATTGCACGTCCAACAATAGAATTCGTACCCGACAATGATATCTTAGAGTCTGTGATACTAACGCTTGCTACTCCATTGCCATCGGCTAGAATATTTCCCAAGTCTCCCACATGTCGGACGGCGTCTTGAGATCCTCCATGATTTTGCTAAACGACAAATAAAACATAAATCTTGAATGAAAGAGCATTCAAATTCGGACTGTTGCACACAAACAGCAATAATTGTTGATTTTTTTGGACTTACTCCGTCAGGATTAAAATGGCCTCCGGCCGCGACGCATTGATTCCCAAGGTCACCGTGTTCATGAACATGGAAACCATGGAGACTATTTGGAGCTAGCCCCACTATTTTGCCTCGAATGAGCACAGGGCCGCTCGGAGTATATTGAGTCAGGGTCAGTGCTCCGCTCACTGCAGTACTTGTTGTCCCTTCTTGAAAATTGGCGACAGCTTTGATGGCCTAGAAAGCATCAAATATTTACACAAGGTTCACCTTTCCGTCATGTAACTAGTTCTACCCACACGGTTTCAGTTCTGCAGTTCGCGAAAATTTCGTACTCGAAGTACTTACCGAACTGGAACCATAGCCACCTCCTCGGCAAACGCATCCGAATCCTCTGCAAGCTGATGACCCAGGATCATAGCCAAGATCTCGACAACAAAGACTACATCCTTGTTGGTCACTAGGACAATGTTCACGGCACTCAGAGTTTACGCGCCCACGGTGAGCAAGAGCATGAGCAGTCACTTCATCAATTGCTGCAAAAATCAAATTGCAAATTATACCATTAGTACAAATTCTAATCTTTTTTGCTAAAATAGACACATAATTTTGCACAAAAAAACTACTGATAATTTCGCACTTACTGCAGATCGACGCACCCAGAACACACGTAAAAAGCAAGGCAAAGTTCTTCATTACAAAATATTATTTGGTTTATTTGTAAAATAGATTGGTACTGCGGAGACTGCGGACTGCGACTCGACTGACTTTTTTTTCTGCCACTCCACACTGCTTTACCTGTTATATATTTTTTGCTTTTTACAGGAACTATTTATTTGTCCACGTTTACAATAAACCACATGTATGCACAATAAATAGCACATTTTCCTTACCACAAGGACACCACACATTTTACATCTAATCAGAATGACTTTCCAATTCCAATGCATTAAACTAGTCTCAGTTTTGAAATGCAAATTGCAAGGCTACGCTAACAAGGGAGGCTCGTGACAAAACGCCCAGACCTGGCATATTTCTTTCAACATTGTTTAGGACTCCAATATTGAGAAAACATAAAAACTAGCATGTTGAAATCGCAATGTTGATGTTCTTTCACCATTAGGGTCCCAAACAGCCTAGAAAAAAAATCAGATCTGGGCGTTCGACTCTTTTCACGAAGTTCCCTTGTATGTGGAAATTCCTTTAGGTTTACATTACTAAAATTAGGATGAACCGGTTTGGACTGCATATTAAATAAAGTCTAGTTGACGTAGACGAGAAATGAAGAACAAAAAGTACTTATTTACTGTGAACAATTCTGTACACATTTTTATTTTTATCAATGAAATGATGACGTACATTTTCCATCCAGTGCGGTCGGGCTGTGAAACCCGAGCTTAGAAACAGTGTCAGTTTTTGCCTAATAGTCGTAGACTGATGTATGACAAACCGTGAAGGTTTTGATTTGAATTCTTGCGCACGTACATGTGTACATAACTTCAATTTAATTTCCTACGAAATAGGCTATACAATTTCTAAGTACTTCCCGACCTACTTGGTAACAATAATAAAATGGCACCAATAATTATTTTTAGTGTGACCTACATTCTTTATTATTTTGAATGCATTAAATTTAGTTTTATTCAAGGTATGAGGTACACTTTTGTCGGTGATTAGGGCTGTTTTTCATTTGCTTGTTTGTCAGGATGTATTTGTTTTCCTGGTACCAGCCGAGCCGCCAGACGACTGAGACGTCCACGGCAGCAAACAAGAAGTACACATATACTATACCTACGCTGTCCATGCTCTACAAAGACTTGAGCAATTCTGTTTTAACTAACCAGTTGAATTTGTCATTTTGTTTCGCACACTTTTGAGTTTTGACTGACTGCTTTCTAGCCAAAATTACTCAACATTGAACATGACCAATAAAATTACTTATTCGAATGGGAAAACCCCGAAGATCTGTATTGTCGGTTCAGGGTAAGCAAGTTGGCGATTATCTGTTCCTTTTATTGGAAAATATTGAAATTTATTGGTGCTTTTTGAAAATCTAACTATCGCTAAATAGATTTTCCGGCTTGTGTGCTGCAATTCGGCTCAAGAAGGATTTGGGTTTGGATACGTTTACTATTTTTGATGAAAATATAGATGTTGGGGGAACCTGGTTTTCAAACACTTATCCTGGATGCGCTTGCGATATTCCTAGTCATCTCTACAGTTTTTCTTTCGAGCCAAATCCAGGTATTGCTGCATGAATATTGAAACAATCATGACAATTTCGTCCATATGTTTCCGTGATATCGTTGATTCCAATTTCCAAAGCATGTAAACAGTTTTTTATTTTCAGAGTGGACTAAGAACTATTCTCCACAGACTGAGATTTTGAACTATTTGAGAAAAGTTGCTCAGAAATATCAACTTTATTCAAAAATCAAATTCGAATCAATCGTCAAATCTTCGACTTGGGATGAATCACTTCAAAAATGGAGAGTCATTGTCAAAGACAAAAATACCAATCAAGAAGCAGAAGAATTGTTTGATATTGTGTAAGTTTGCTGAATTGCGAAAAATGATAGAGAATTCAAATAGTAATTAAATGTTGTAATCGCGATTGAGTGGGATTTCCAACGTTTTCTTTAGGATGAATGCAACCGGTACACTACGTGTAGCGAATATTCCTCCTCAATTTGAGTCATTCGAAGGACCAATGTGTCATACGGCTGAATGGGATCCTTCGATCAAACTCGACCATAAAATCGTTGGGATTGTTGGAAGTGGTGCAAGTGCGATTCAAATCATTCCAACTATCGCACCACTCGTGAAAGAGCTTCATGTTTACCAAAGGAAACCTGCTTGGATACTTCCACGTTCGGAATATCAATTCCCGCAATTCTTGAAAACACTGTTTGCCTATGTTCCGTTTTTAATGTTGATATATCGATATTTCATTTTCCTTTCAAATGAATTTATGCATTTGATATTTAAGGGGAAAAACTCATTCATTGCACGGTTAGGTAAGTCACACGATCAGACCCATACCGTGCCAATTGCAACATGTTTCAGTTAGCACTTTGGACAAAGTTGGCAAATTAATTGCTTAAATTTTACAGCAATGAAAGAATCACTCAATCACCTCAAGAAACAAATCCCTGGAAACGAAGAACTACAGAAAAAACTCACACCAAATTATGCATTTGGTTGTAAACGACTTCTTCCGAACAATACATTTTACCCAACAATGAATTTGAGCCACATATACCTTCACAGCGGAAAGATTTCAAACGTAACTGATGACTCTGTCACAGTTGAGAATGGACAGGCGACCAAATTAGAAGTAAACAAATGTGCTAAATTCTTGATAAAATCAGCTTCAATTATGTAGTAATTTCTTCTAAATCCTTCTACAGGTTCTCATATTAGCTACTGGCTATAAAGTGCATGAATATTTTGGCCCAATGCAAATTATTGGCAAGAATTCACAAAATATTTTGTCGCAATGGAAAGTCAAGGAACCACGACTGTACTATGGGATCGTGTCCAGCCAAGTGCCCAACCAATACTTTTTTCTTGGACCAAACACGGTATGCAAGCCGCACGCATGGGGATTTGGCTACTAAAAAAGTAATATTTTTAATAAAAAAATATGATTCGAATTTTCAGTTTCTTGGCCACAACACAGCTCTGTTTATGATTGAGTGCCAAGTCAATTTTGCCATTCGTCTCATAAAAGAAATGATTCTCAGAGATGCCAAAGTTGTCACCGTCAAACAATCATACGAAGAAGATTATATGCAATACATGCAGTCAAAATTGAGCACAACCCTTTGGGGAACTCATGAGTGCGGATCGTGGTATTTGAACAAGGGAGGTACGAATACGACCCTTTGGCCAAAAAATTGTACTTCTTACTGGAGGGAGACCAGAAACGTTGACTTTTCAAAATTTGATTTTATGTAGTTTAAAATTATAAATAAAAATTGCTGCAGTTGGATTTGGATTAGCCAAATTATTGAACTATTTACTTCTAATAAAAATTTGAATTGAGAACGTAATTTGATATCAATAAATTACGTATGTCTACAGATTTTCCTATATCAGCAATCGGCTAAACAAAATAGCACTGCCAATTCCGACAGAGTACGCAGAGCAGGAAGGGTCAAAGCCTCAAGCGGACGCCCATATCTTTAGGGTTTCAAGAGAGCGTAGGGTCTAGGAGTCTACATAGTATGCTTATGAAGCTTTTATCCGTCCACACATTTCATCAAATTCCAACTCCAAGTCAACCCGGAAAAGTTTTAGTTACTATAGTGTAGATTATAATTTGAACTAACTACAGAAATAATTTGACAATCTTCATTTCATCGGCATAAAACTCGGCGTCAATCCGAAATTAGTTTGAACGATTTAACAGAGCAAACTCCGTTCAGTTCGAGTTCCCCGAATGATTTCAAATATTCTATCATTTATAAGCGTTCTCCAGAAAAAAATATTTTATGTGAGGCACTAGATGCAAGGTCTTGGACCTGTTGGAACTGTCACTGGATCCTTGATCTTTTTATCGTAGAAAGAGTAGTAACCAGTTAAAAATTGTTGTCAAAAATTTCTTATTTTGCATATAAACTAATTGCCAAATGTCTAGTCCAAAGGAGTACTGATTAAGCCCTAACATCTTACAAATATTGTACATGATAACAATAATTACCTACAAAGCATGACTTTGCAAACATCCGAGTTTTACAATATTACCATTTAACAATTTTTTGTTTTTCTCACTTTTTAGCTGGTTTTGGCAACGTTCCCATAAGTTTACAAATAATTCCAATCATCATTTCATCCGTTCCTGCCCCAATCGACGCAAATCTTGCGTCTCTGAAAAAACGCGTGACTGGGCTGTCCCTTAAGTGTGCGTCTTCTCCCCAAAATCTCATGCAAGCATCAGAGACCTCACGATTTATTCGTCCTCCCTTCAGTTTCGCCATACACGCCAATCTCGTCACATCTTGACCTTTGAGCACCGAATCTGTTGTACAAAAATTAATCGAAATCAGATCGGCAAAAGTCAGTTCAGATTTGGCATCGAGATATTAAATTTTGGTGAATTATTTTGCACGAACCAACAGCCCGATAAACCATGGCTCTCAAGGCTTCGACCTCCGTGGCCAATTCCGCGAGTCTAAAGTGCACCGCCTGTTCGTCCAAAACTGAGACTCCTCCGAGGCCAAAAGATTTGTGATAAATTGTTTGCGAAATGATTCTGTCCAGAGCCTTAAGGGTTCCCAAGCACCCAGCCAATCGCTCATTTTGAAACTGCTGCATTTGGTAGACGAACCCTTGACCTTCTTCTCCGATCATATTTCCGACAGGGACTCGAACATTCTCAAAATTCACACAAGCAGTGTCTGACGCATTCAATCCTAATTTGAACATCTTGGTTTTGTGGATTCCTAAAATTTTGCCAAAACAGACGGGGTTTGGAGGTTAAGGACATGCTTTTCTCAATTTCATTGGAAATTCTACGGCGCAAGCGCAAATATCTGAGGAAAATAATAAAAATAATTTACAGCGGGCTTTGCAGCAAAAAAGTTAAGCACCCTTTGCCAACTAGTGCCATTATAACACAGCTCCTGAAGGGCTTGGTTGATTAAGAAAAAGAGGCCGGAAGTGTACTATTCTAATTCAGATTTGGGCATTAGGCTTTTGTCAAAATTTCGACAGGTTGGTTTACATTTGAACAAAATTTGTGCAAAATTACGCCGATGAATTGCAAAATAAATGTGCAAAGTGATTTGCAACCCCAAAATTCGCCAACAATTTTGAAACTTCTCATTTCTACGCCCAGACCTTGACAAATTTGACTGGAAAAAAATTATCTTACCAGGTAAATTCAATGGAACACAAATTAGAGACTTGTTCGCATGTGGTTTTTTGTCGTCTGAAGTTTTTGCCAACAAGCACATCCAGTCTGCTTTGAGTCCATTCGTGACCCACTTTTTCTGACCGTTGATCACCAAATCGTCACCTTTTTGCACAGCAGTCGTTTTGATCGCAGCAACGTCTGACCCAGCACAAGGTTCGCTGACGCCCAAACAAGCCACGAAGTCTCCTCTGATGCTCGGCTCTAAAAATTGTTTCTTCAGCTGCTGACTTCCATACCTGAAAACCAAAATAATTTTGAACAAATTTGCAACATTGGCACCCCGACGGTCATAATACAGGGTGATCCATAAAGGATGCAACCAATTTGAACAACCTTTTCAAAAAAACGTTTTGACCGATTGACCTGGGGTAATTTTCTAACCACCGATTAAAGGATTTATCAACCCTACCTCCAACCTCTAGGGTAATTTTTCATGTTTTACCAAATTTTTTAAGAAAAAGTGAAAATTTTAACACAGGCAGGCATAGCCGTCGATTTGGCAA
>JAQGCM010001709.1:0-13941 GCA_034699705.1 Hymenaphorura dentifera | reverse complement strand
GCTTCAGCTAAAAGTTGACACCTTATGTTCTATCTTGTACGGCAGACTTTGGAAATCTGTTTTTCCATTGTTTACAAGCAGAGCATCGTATTACCAGCTAAACTCTTGAAGGCGAGGTGGGATTGAGGTGTCGACTTTCGCACTACTACTACTTTCATCACTTTGTACTCAGAAAATACCCGGGTTGTCCAATCCAACAATTCAACAGCAAACCGTTTGTAGCCACAAGTTCGGCGCTTTGGTGCAAAAGTTGTAAACAAAGGAAAACTAAACTGAAATAGTCACTCCAACTACTTGGTTAAATTGTTTGCTGAGATGCCGAGGACCACAAGCAAGCGTAGGATATTTCTAAACTTCGGTTGAAATACAAGCAAACAAACTTCTTGCGATTAGTTGGTGTTCTAGTTGTGTGTCGATTCAAAAGTTTTGGTGATTCGATCAAAACCAGTGCAGTGCAGCGTGGATTGCATTCGGATTTAAAAAAAATGCTTTTACTTCCTCTTGTGTAAATTAATGTTAATGTTATTGACCCAAGTTTTTATGTTTGCACACTTTTGGATAATTTCTGTATTACATTAAACTCAAGGTAAACTGCATGCCAAATTGGTTGCAGTGGCACGTTCCTTACTTTTTTATATTTACTTTGCTATTCAGTGTGAGTAAAATCAGCAGCTGTTACTACAATTTCACACTGCGCATAGTATTGTAATTTTTTTTTGTTGAACCCTGGCCTGAACCTGGTTTGTTTTTGCGAGAGCAAAAAGTGAATAAACTTGTTTAACCTAATGCAATGCCTTCCAGGGTCCAGTAGTATACTCGGTTTGGAATTCGAATTCACACTACTGAAATCAAGTACTCTGTATGGCAGACTGCAAGCAGACTTTTTTAAAAACGGCCCTGGTGAAAATTTAACATACTCGCGACAACAATGCAATACAACAATGATCTCTTGAAGATGAGGTTTGAGATGTTCCATGGTCTTAGGAGAACAATTGGTTCCTTATTATTGAGGATCGGCTCCATACACACCCCCGGTCTCGAAGGCGCCAGCCGTGCCTTAAGGCCAAACAAGACCTGACCCTTTCCCAGGCTCGTGCTCGTGCCTTGCGTTGCTCTCAGACCAAGCGGTCTCCTTTGCGGGATGCTCTAACCAGAATTTTTTTGACCCTGCAAAGCGTGTACGTGCAAGTACGAAGTGCCCATCCCTTGCGGGACTTTAAGGGCTACAAGTGCCAGCACAAGTTCAGGTTTATTTCAAGTGTGTTAGGATAGGAAGATATATGCGAAGGTGAGCATGCGGGCACTAGAAAATCTACTTTGTTCGTGCCAAGCTCATTTGAAAAAATCAAAGTAGTACAAGAAAATCAAAGGATTCTATTCTAACTCATCTGTTCCCCAGATTTTCGTTTACTTGAATTGTTAAAGGGTCTGCCACTTTCATTTTTTTGCTCACTTTAAATAAGTTCAATTTTTTTTTATTTTCTAGATTCTTTCTTCTTCGTATAACTGCGAGCCTTTGGATTTAGATGTAGTATTAAATCAAGGAAATTCACCTCGTCAGATTTTTTGATTTCTCAAATTTCAAACAACCTCCAGAAAAGTTGCTAGCACGAAAATTTATACTTTCCGCGAATGGTTCAGAGCAATGAACATCGCCAGGAGAATTTAGTATACTTATTGCTAGGCGATTGATCTAGACCTAGCATTTCGTGAATTCTCCTTGATACATCGTCGAGTACTTTATTCTGTTATTCTCTGGAAATCTGTTTAAATTCCAGCTTGCTGCGCATTACCTCTGCTCATTCGCACATTGACTCCAAAGCCAAACCGAATAGCCAGTAATAACTTGTGAATTACAATAAAAGTAACATCAGTTTACTTGTGTACTTTCAATTTGAATAAATTGCTATTGTTGCAATTAGCATAAAGCCTGCATGTATTTTACGCTTTACTGTTGTAAGTATTACGATGAACTGACGAGTACTCACTCCTGTAGTTAGTTGAAAGTTGTAAAAGTCAACAACAGGTGCAGTAATTCCTTCCTAGCCGTCACTTGTACGCACAGGTAAGGAGAAAGAAAAAAAACTTAAAAAAACGGGTAGCTTCATGTTCCTTGTGGATCTGGTTGCAAAAGATCCAATAAGCAAGGCCACAAAATTCAGGCTTGCCTTAAGAGAATTATTAAGTAAAGAGGCACGCGGGCAGCAGCAGGTGCAAATAATGTTCAAAACATTAATTTCTTTTCGAGGGCGACCCTTCCTTTCATACTACGTCCATTGGAAATACCTGTCCAAAGCAGAAGATAGCTAGTAGCCCTTAGAGTTACTTAAGGAAGAAATTCTGTTAAAAAATCCAGAGCAGGTGGCCTAGGTTTAGATTGGACGCACTCCCCGACTTCAACCCGTGCAGTCACTTGGATCATCAAAAGCTAAGTCATGTCATGTCCGCGCGAGTCAACTCGTCTCTTCTGAACTCTTTAAGATACATGGGCAGACTTTGGCACTTAAAACCCTTTCAGCATTTTTTATTTATTTTTTTCAAAGGGCAGATAACTATCAATGATATACGGCACACACTTACAGAGCAAACACATATCTCAGCACACACTCATAATAATCACCCTCTCCAATAATGTCTGTCTGAAATTAGGGCGCCCGAAAAAATGAGAAACGCGGGGGGTAAGATCGATAATCTATCAGAGAATTTTAACGTTTTCACGTATTTTGGAAATCATAAAATTCAAAGTATTCCAACTTTGAACCCAATCAACAACACAAGTAGAAGATTTCTAGTTTTGCTCGAAAACATTCCAACGTATTTCTGGAATGCTGAGAACACCAGGACAGATTCGAAGGGGTTCCAGATTGTCGAGACCAGATGCATTCATTCCTTTTCCGTATAGTTCTACCAGCTCGAAATTTTTATCATTTTAGAGAATAAAAAACAAGTTTCAATTGCCAATCAAATTCCAAAAGGTTTCATTCCCATCCAACCCCGAGTAAATAAGACCTTTCCTTTTCCTCATTACGAACTTTCACTTATCTGACCTTCGAGCCGTACTGAGAAAAGAATAATAAAATTGATTGACATTTTGACATTCAACCTAAATTGGAATAGAAACGACGCAAATGAAAAAAAGACTGGAATGAAATTCATCCATAAATACGCAGTATAAAAACAACCCCTGTTCATATTTCTCTGAATAAACATGTACACCAATACAAAAAGAAGTGGAATCTGGGTCCGGACAGTCATGCAAATATTGCCTGGTAAAAAAACATTCATTTCTTCCGTGTTATTCCTTGATTTTATTTTTCTGCCTGGTTGGTCGGTTCTAAAGGGGTCTGACACAATAATAAAATGTATGAAATGCCTTGGAAGGATTGGAAGGACTAGCTAGCTATACAAACATCACATCACCTCCATTCAATTCACAATTCAATTCATTTCATTTTCATTTCTATTCTCTCATTTCATAAAAATCTACGCGCGCCAAGGCAGAGATGACAAAAGGAGGAAGGAGTAGTACACAGAGAGACATAAATGAGAACGACAGTTTCATCTATGCATAAAAAGAAAACACTCTTCTGCCTTTGCAAAAAAAATGCTTTAGCCTAGAGAAGAACTCCATGCATGCTGCTAGGTTGCTGCTATGTGGAAGGAAGTTGGTCTGACAGGAGTGAAATATGCTTTCCATTAAAATGAGCAATAAAAGCCAAGAGAAAAAAAGGAAAATTTATGTTGATAAAATTCCATTTTTCCGTACTGATAAATTCATTTTTCCCTGCCTTGACTGAGTGAGAGAGAAGAAGAAAAAGAAAGGAAAAGAAAGAAAGAAAGAAAAGAATAAAGTAGCTAGCTAGGAATCCGAAGAGCTTCAAACTCCCACAAACCAAAACCTTTAGTAAGAATTTTCTGTCTGTCCTCCTCCACTTCTTGTGTGTGTTTTTCACAAGATAAGTTCCAAGTCGTTTTTATATTGCCTGGGTTCAGTTCAGACTCCCCAGCCTTCCTCTGCTAAACCATTAGGCATTCTATTGTATAGAGGTGTTTCCAATTTGTCACTTTGCTAATCAGGAAATTTCGCATTTGTCATCCATGAAATATTGGATACACGTTGTGCGTACGTAACGGTACTGTAAGAGGAAGGAAAGTAACAATAACAAATAATCCGAATGTCACCACCAGAGCAGATATGTAATGCAATTTCAAAAACTAAACTGGGTACTTATCGATTCTTTTGGGAATACGTTCGTGCAGGAAAAGTGAGAAGTTGAGTTGAATGGGTTGAAGGAACCTGCAAACTTGTTGTTTACGATTTACAGCTGAAAACGTTTATCAAGTACGTCGAACATTACAAAGTGATTCGGCTTTTGCAAATAATCTCCAAAATCTGCGAAAATCCAACTCAAGCAATTAATGGTTCCTTCTTGATTATGTATTCAGAAATCACAAGTTACTATTGAAAGGCCGGAACATAAACAACAAAACTTAAACAATAAAAATGCCCAATCCGCACATACACACTACACACATACAAAGTTCAAGTTTTAAGGAAAACACTACTACGTGGTACAGTACATGACATACGTGTTCAGCTTTACTTTATAGTTTGAGTGCCGTAATCGTGAGGAAACCTTTTTATAGTTTTTTTTTTACAAAACTTGCTGCTTGGTTGTATACCGAACATCCATTAAGACTGTCAGAATAATAAAAGTTCAACTTCGTGTGTGATCCGATAAAAGTTCACCCAAGGAAATTACCTAATAATTTGATTGATGTCTTCAGGCCTTTTGTTTTCAACCAGCAAGAATGAAAAATCTTCATTTCCATGAGCCGCCAAGAGAGGAGCAGAACGTGAACATTTTTAATACATAATAGAATACATAGTCCAAAGCCTTTGCCCCTTTTACTTATCCGATCTTTGAGGAAGACAAAATTATAACATAAACGGTGTGTTTGAGCAAAGATCTTAGGAAGACCGACTTTTAAGTTTGAAGAAAAAGTACGGGTATTGATAATTAAATCCCGCCTGGCATGGCATTATGGGAATAACTCATGCACGTTCTTTGCTGTGGGTCCAACAAATTTGATATAATTTTTTCGAAAAACATTAAATCGTAAAAGCCTTTGGCCCTCCATACTATTTTATTGAGCGGACAAAACCCTCTTGTTCCACTTTTTACAATAAACATAATTTTCCACCAGTTCAAATTATTCCCGAGCACCACCCACGCTGCGCTCCGTGTTCAATTGCAGTAAACTCATTTTAACCGACTTTCTCCAAAAGTGAAAGTCGTCCTGTCTCCTTTCTCCCTGTCAAAGGAACAAGGTCCTCTCCTGACTGGAGCTAAATTTCACAAAAATAAATCACTTTCGACTCCCAACTTTGTAATTCAATACGAGACAAGATTTGTTATAAATTCCGGATCAGAGCGCGAGAATTTATGAGTTTCTCTGCCCTAGCAATTTTCTTTCTCGCTCTGTCTGTCTTCCCTATGTCCTTGCCCTTTTCTCTCTGCCATTTTGAGCAAAAGTCAAACTAGAAAAAAAAATCTCTAACCTAAAGCCAAACACTTTTCGCTTCTTTCCAATTCTTTCTGGGTATTACGATCTGTGCATTTGCACCAGGTTTACCTCCATTACATTGCATTACGAGGGCTTAACCCTTCGACAAAATAGTTTCAAGCCCCATCAACCATTTCACACTTTAAACAAAGTGTAAAACGGGTATAAAACCTACACACTTTGTCGTATTTCATTCTACATTGCTCCGAAAAGTCAAGTCACCAGTTTTTGGCTGGAGAATCTCTCCAGCCAGTCCAGACCCTAGAGCTCACCATTTCCATTACCGTCGGCTCTTTGATATTCTATGGACTAAACGTTTGTTATTATTACGAATGAGTCCACGCAAGAATAACACTTGATGGTGCGATATGAGTTGGACATTGGGTATTTAGGACACACAATTCAAGTTAAGTTCCTAATTTGCATGCAAGCAGCTGTAGAGCCATATTCAAATGCACAATTGCCCAATCTTGAGAGCATATATTTAATGAAACGCCTCAATTAATAAATGACTCAAAGTTGGGTTTCTCAGGCATGGCATTCCATGCTTCTTGCCACCATCAAAATGAGATGATTATCTAAATCAAATTAAATATCCCCATGCCCTGGCTATGTAGTAATTCCAGCATTTCCATATACACGTACATACGTACATCATACATGTAATATAAATGTTGGTCTAATGGACTGGAACCGGATGGAACATGGGAAAATTTAGGGATAAGGCAAGACAGCCAGCCAGCCATAGTCATGGACATAATTAAACATCCCCACGCCATTGTAGTTGTATTCATAACATTTTCTTAGTCAAGAAACACATTAGATATGCATATGAATAACATGGTCACAGTCTTTTGAGCTCTGGCGACTGTAAAACACAAAACAATCATAATTTCACTTGATGGATTTCATAATTTTCCTTTCCCCCTTGCTGTGTTTGAGAGTTGAGAGAAGAAGAAGATTTAATCTTAGTCAAACTACCCCTTCACGATTATAGCAAACAACACAATTCCATACATTGTAGATTGTGGTTAATGCAATTTAAGTGCTTTTCCAGCAAAGTACCCATAGCAAAAACAATGAAAGTAAGTTTAGTGCGGATTGATTAGATTAGACTCATTTATCTCGCAAAGGCTTGAGCAAAAAGTCCGTCGTCCTTCCCTGCTCTCTATTCAAACATGAGTCTCTTTCAGTTTCATTCATGTGTATGTAGTGTGAGCTTTCGTCCTTTTCGTGAGCATAATTTTAAGAATCGCCTTTACGTTTAATGTTCCATTATTTCCTGAGTACTTTCAAGAAGAATCGCTTTGTAAATATATTATGAGGAGAACGTGTTAGTTTGAGTTGGACCGACCGACCTATTTCCAAAACTGATAAAGTGTTAAGATCAAACATTTCTGGGATTGGCTGGAGAATTAATGTTGCTAAAATTGACCTAGCAAATTTTGGCTGAAATGATTGCTTTGCCTAAAGTAATTGTTCTAAACCAGGGAAAACGGAAATTAATCCAATATTTCATTCGTTAAAATCCTCATGGAGTAATCAAGCAGCAAGTTCCTAATCGTTCTGTGCGTGGATAATTGGATGATTTCTTCCCTCTGCAGGTTGCAAACTACAAATTCAGATTGCTTACAAGGATTATGGGATTATGTGAGAATGAGCACTTGGCTCTTCTAGAACTGCTTGGAATGTCGATTTGCAAATTAAAATTTTATAAAGTCGCTCGTCCCAAACCAAAATCGAACAAGGGCTCTAAAGTTTGAATAATATTTCTAAGATTATCTTTAACGATTTGCTGCACTATCTGGTCCTTACTCTTTTCGTATCTTAACTGCTGAGTTCTGACTGTTTGACAAGTACTCGGGGATCAGTTATCCTTTCAAAGGTTCCTTAAGCATTCCAAACCTTCGTTTCACGAAAAGAAGGAACACATGACGCTTTTCTGACGTAGCACGCTAGCCTCAGTCGGCACGCTCCTGTATTTTGTTTCCTCGTCGACTAAGTCAAAAACTTTTTTGGTCAGATTCTAGCTACTAGAACTCAAGAAGATACAAGTTGTAAGACTGTCTTTTGACCTTCTGGGACTTCCTATATACGATTACCTTTTGTAAAATGAAGTAAAAGACCCGTGTGGGTTCCTTTGCTACGTACGAATAGCACCTGTTGCTTCTTGTTGATAGCTCCTATCCTCGGCCGTCTTTCAGCCCTGCCCATCCCTGCTCTCAACCTATTATTCAGTCACCCAAAACTAAATCCAAATCCGACCATAACCCTTTCCCTTGTTCCTTGTCAATCCTTTTTGGCAAATAAGATTTGCCGCGGCCCAGTGCTGATCCCTACGAGCGAGCAACAGTCCAACGTCTCAAAATAAATAAATAAAGGATACCGCGATACTCTCAGATCACCGAATCCCGAGGTCCTACAAAACCTTAAAGTAAATGTATACCTGGCGACACAGACCAGCCATTAGCAGCAATTAAGGGCGACAGCACTAATCGCTTAATAATTTGGCTAAAATTATAACAATAGAGCCGGCTCACGACAATGATTAGAAAAACAAAGCGAAACTTGTCCACTCAACTCGTTTGTCCCTCCAGCACCCGCTTAACAAGTACAGTAATAAATTGCGTTCTCCTGTTTAAAACTGTCTGAGAAATAGCAAAGCAATAACGGTTTCTTTTCAACAATTCAGCTCGCAAATTTCATTGGGCCAGAATAAAATGGGATGCCAAGAATTCCTTCCTATTAATTAGCGTTGTCGACAGTAAAATGGATATCGATCATTCTTTAGAGGCTGCGTCAGAATGTGAAAGTAAACGACGTGTGAATGTGCAAGGCATTTCATCGTTTAACAATGAGAGTGCAAAGACATTTATAGACCATTCCCATTTCCCATAACACCTTTGAAAAGCGCAGCTTTTTAATTGATAATAATATTACAGCAGCTTTGAACACACAATATAGAAAGTGTTAATTACCTCATTTTTAGCACCAGAAGAGTACAGAGCAAAAAAAGCAGCTCTCATTCAAATCTTGGCAAATATAAATTCCGCTAATTACAAATTTCTCACCAATCGCAGAATGCATTGGGTTATTAATTTGCATTAGAAAACTTTACTCAAAAGATGTGCTGATGTGCACGTGCAAAATAGAGCAGCACACTTTCATATTTTGATAGGTACGATGCAATTAATTAATTTTGATAGCCTGGCGTAACCTGTTATGAGTGCAATTTGTTCAGCTTGACAAACTTTAAACCAAATGCAATACAGAATTATTATCAAATTCAAGTTTCACAGTCAAAACTAAATCCATGGTAATTCGGAAACATTCTCTATTTCAGGAAACATGATACTGTGAGAATGACCTGAAAGGCAAGCATGTTTACTCTGTTGGTCGGGCCGAACAAGATTTGATGATTTAGCAAAATTTCATTCTGGTTTTCGAAACCTTACTAACGCCAATTAACTTTCCTCCAAATTGGAAAAAAAACTGAGCTCAAAGGAACCTTAGACCTTTGGGATATTGGTAAGAATGCATGTTCGCACACAACGTACAATTTACAATAGAACGACGTATTATTTAATAGCTACCAAAGACAAGTCAACTTGGTTTTCATTTTCATTTTCATTTTGATCTCACCTTGACCTAATTCTTCACTCTGATTGACAAAAAGGATCTCTTCCACTTCACTCTACTAGTAGCAACCCTCACGTCAACACATACACAAATACAAAAGAGAAACGAACCAAAAACACAAACGACTCCCAATCTCTCTCTCTCTCCACACTCAGGTAAACGTCCATTTTTACTTTCAGTTCTTCACCATCGACCTTACCTTGCCTCTACATTACTAAACCAACTCAACAAAAACCTTTGGGAAACTTTAATTAGTCCGGATTTGTTCCACTCAGTCGGTTCAAATTGAAAAAGCTTGTTCTTTTTCAATTCGACATGTAATGTGAAGTAATACAAACGTATGTAATGTACATGTAGTAATAGACATATTTTGGAAGAAGATGAAAAAGGAACAAAAATGTATCTCTTCAAAATTCACTTGACAATTACTTATCTCATCTCATTTTCATCTCATTCTCATCTCATCCTTCAGATCTTTTATACTTGGAATATTATTTTCATTATTAGTTTCTTTTCAAGAGAAAAAAGATGAAATAAAAATTCTGAAGAAAAGATTGAACAAAGTAGCTCTCTTTTTACGCAGCAGTCTATGTCTATGTCTAGACCTGTACTTATTACGTAATTCTCTAACTGCTCAGCTAAAGATAACCTTGCCTTGCTCACATGAATTGGGTAGATCGATTTTGGGCATCGCATATACGTTGTAGGAAAAACAAAATAAAATAGTTCGGCCCAATGAAATCTGACGATTTCAAAATATTTTAGGAAATATTTAAAAAATACTTGGTACTAAAATAGGCACACAATTTTAAGCATTTGTGAAATCTATACTATTACATGTTCATTTCTTGCGACAAACAGGATAGGATTGGAGCTTATTATTGTTGTGCTGAAATACGATCCTGCCGAGTGGAATGATATTGACATACACACATAAAAAAGCGAACATGAATCTCCAGTTTCAGTTACCTGATCACATCAAGATTTTTTGGTACCAAAATATTTAGGGCCCAGTTCAAGAAAGGTTAGATCAAGCAGACATAACAAAAACTGAGACAAATCCTACAAAGACAAAACTCGGTGGATTTGTACAGAAATACTGCGACATTTCTAACATGGAATGGACCGGAATTCAATCACCTGGAGAATATTAAAATCTACAATCAAGGAATGGATTTCGGTGGACATGACTTCAACCCTTTCCACGTTTCTCCTTTCATAGTTAGCATTAGCACTGGTTGAATTTTGCTCTTGGTCATACAAATGAACCCAAGTCCACATTCAGGCATACAAAGTAGAATAAATAGAATAGACGTCCAGACTGTCTGACCACTTTGATGCAGCTACAACACAACTAGCTGGCTAGTCGCTCGCGGTCGAATTGAATCTCATCTCATCAACCTCCAGCTGTTCCTATGATTTCATTGACTCTTTCACACTTTGAATCTCATTTTAATTTTCATCTTCCAATGTTTGTCTACTTTAATCTGTGCTGCACAGGCACACAGACTACCAGCATTGGACGCAGCCATGCCACGCCAAGCGACAACTCAATCAATTTGACACATTCACTGAACTGAGGAATGGAGAGTTTATTACGATTCTCTTTAGTAGGGCCCATGTGGTTAATTCCAAGTGTGTAGTAAACAGCTGACCTAACACTCCAAGCATCAGCATCAATAAATAATCTCGTTCAGCCAAGCAGTTCATAATTTGGAATCCATTGGATTTGGACATCGAGAATTAAAATAATACTTAACAATCTTGTCTAATTTATCTGAATTTTTAGAACTAAACTTGCACATGCATGCACAAAGCAGTTTCAATTCAATTTCATATTTTTGGTTCTTTTTTATATTAAAAATGAAAGCAATCAAAATGTGGAAAGTGTGGATCATCGGATCACGGCATAACTCCACAAATGTCACTGCACGACGGATTAAGGAGAAAATCCCCAATTTATATTCTACTTGTGAATCGTTGAAAAAGATGGCTTTATTTCAGTGAGTTGAGCAAATGTCATCGTACAACAATAAGTTCATCCGCAGCAGCCGCTACCAAAAAATCGGTATATACCTTCACAAAATTGAGTAAAAAAGCAAGTTCCCGACCTATTGGAGACATATTATTCACACATTTGTAGTCACCGCGTCATGTCGTACTGACAACTATACGAGGACAACCCCAACTGCTCTTTTCCTTTCTACTCTCGCATAGTGCAGGCATAAGTCATGTATATTCAGAGTACAACTCAATTTGAATATGACACTTTCGAGAGGTCTTAAATTGTTTATTGACAGGGCTCTTTAAACCCAATATCCCCTAGATCTGCATTGCAACTAACTCGGATTCCAAGTACAAAGTGTCTCTAAACCGATGAATTGACAAAAGAACCGAAGAGACCACGACCGACCTACGAAACCAATCACGCGTTCCATTCATTCCTGAATCGAATTCAAATTCAAAACGGATTAGCCCACTAGTATTGAAAAATTATATGTCCTCAATGCTTTAGCTCATATTGAATTTTTTTTAAAAAGTATGAATAAACTTCAAGTGTCCACGTCCACCTGCCTTTGTTGTCAATGTTCAAAAGGCTAAGCCGACATTCAACACCGTGTGCACTTCGAATGGATTTTTAAATTTTAAACTAAAACTTGTGGCCAGAATTTCATTTTCATTAATATGCGAAACAATAAAGGGTTCCCAAATTTATGAATGAAACTGAAACTCTCAGATTACCTATTCGTGCATACATTTGTTTCATTCTCTGTAATTCGTACGTGAGGCAAAGCTCTATTGAGTTCATATTTAGAAATATTGCAGCAGTTCATCAAAGCCACTCAACCAACAATAAACTCGTTTACATAGTTTGGCAATAAAGATGATAGAAATTGCAAGTAAATAGACTGTTAAGCAGTTATGTCACTCCTTGGAATTAGAAACTGACTGCTGAATTGAGTCAGAAACGTTACACAATTTCATTTCGGCTGAACCAGATGAGATATCCTCTTTCCCTTGCTTGCAATAAGACTAGGAGCCAGCAGAGAATTGAGTACCAGTAGCTGAAAAAACGGAACTGAAATCTGAGACAATTCGAATTGGGAATAAATTTTTTGAACCGAGAGAGTCAGAAAAGTCAAAAGTCAATTTATGAAGTCGTATTCTTTGCACAATCATGAATGGGGAAAGAATCAACTCGACTTGAAATAAAAAGTCTATCCGGTTTAGAATGCAGCGTTTTCAGCCTGATTACACTTCAAAATATCATCAAAGGGAAGAAGGGAAATTGAGTGCATTGGCATTCGTGGGAAAGCAATTCAATAAAAAACACGGGTGCATAAAATTTAAATATTCAAGGAAAATGAGATCCAATCCCACCACTTTCCATCGCAAAACGAGACCGTTTGTTCAAAATGCCACAATTCGACAACGACTCACAAGACTGCAAAGTTCACATAACCCTATAATATTTTATTGGAAATACCACCGAATTTGACTTGCATTGTTCAAATTGTCAGGCAGAGTCGATAAAATATTACAGACCAATGAACAAGTCGTGGAATTAACTTTGTAATCTCAGAAAAAAGGGAAATTCATACCCTCACACAATAGACAATCCAAATCCAGTTTCGAAATAAATGACCAAACTACACCCCTACCCTCGTAAGTAAGTGGGTACGTGAGAAGTTGCCCTGTCCCCTTGGGTAAGTGGGAAGTGCCTTACCTTCCTTATATCAAAACCATGTCCCTTGGGTCTAGGGCAGGGACTTTGGTCCGTAACCCAGCAAGTAGCTACCGGAATCCGAGTCCCTGGACCACAAAAGCTGGAGGCTTGTAAGCAACTCCCGTCTGTCTGCCTTCTAAAATATGAAAGAAAACTAAAACTCTACTATCTTTCGTTTTTTCTTCTTCTTCATCTGCATCTCTGACGGACCTGGTCTTAAAAAAAGTAGAAGTAGAAGAAGGAAGGGAAAAAAAGAAAAGTTTGACTGTTCCTTTTTTTCTTACTTCTTCTTTTCTCCGATTCCCGGACTGTTGAAGGAAGGTTTTTATTGTATGAGAGTTATGATTGATGCAAAGACAATTTCATCTTCCCTCTGGGTATCCGGGTCTGCCAACACCGAATTCCTAGCTTTTATGGTCCTTTCTCATCCGCACTGTCCAATTGCTTCTCGATTTCCCTATGGAACGGACATTCCGTCAGTCAGTCCAAAAGAACAAAACTCCACAACTTGGATTAGAATACTACAAAGGCGTGAAGAGTTCAACTCAACTACAAGTTACAACAGAAGTAGAAGAAGAATAAATGTACTCAACTAACCCCCAGCTTACTACATCATATTACGAACATTCCGAGTGCCAAGTTTATATAGAGAAAAATGACTTGTTTGAATTGTATTGCATTTTATGTGGAAAAGAATAGAATTTTGGAGCAGGAGTAGCACTACATATATTAAGTCCGTTCGCACTAGCCCATAGTCAAAATGAAAAACATTCTCTACCACTCAAATCTTTTATTTATAGCAAATCAACCAACTTCTAATACGTACTTTGTGCATAGAAAGTACTTTCTTTTTCACTTTCTCCCCGAGTTTTACGCATATGATTGCATTCTATTCTGGTCACTTTAGTATTCATTTCTCAGGAGAGGTCAGGTAGTAGTGGGCATCCACGTTTTACGAACAACTGAAAAACTTAGGCATATGATCCCCCCAAAAATTACATGTGATT
>JAQGCM010001708.1:0-13957 GCA_034699705.1 Hymenaphorura dentifera | reverse complement strand
CAATCAATGACAGGCATGAGAGATAGCAGACTATCCTTCTCTATCTGGCCGAAGGTCATAGATTTTTTTTTTCTATGGCGTAACATTACACAACCACAGCCACAACCACCTGCATCTGTGTGCAGTTGAGTTGTAGTCCTTGCTTTGCAGTTCTCTGACTCAGCAATGCAATTTTTGGTGTAAGGAGATGAGTTCTCTGCTCGATGCTCGAGCTCGTGTAGAAAGTTGTCCAGAAAATTTAGTCTGGAAATTATCTCAAAATAGTCTGAAAGTCACTCTCTGCTTAGAAATTGTATTGAATACGCATGATGCAATTTGATTTTGAAATAAAACAAACGGAAACTAAAAGTTTTCAAAATCATAAATTGCCATTTTCAACTCAGTCAATTAATTAACACGAATTTCAAGTAGTGCTTGTTGAAATGGAAGTAAAACTCAATGTTCATTTCAATGAAGTTCTAGGGAGCTATTTTGAAACTCCAGTCCAGAACTCCATTATCCACTTCATCAAGGATTCGATTTCGATTCCTTGAATTTCAAGTCAAGTTTTTGAATCTCGAATTAGAATACGAACCTACATTTCTTTCTTGTAGATGTCTACGTAATAAATTATAAAGTTTCGTATTCGTTAGAGCCTAGCCTAGCCTAGAGCTTTCGGATCGGGATCGGAATCGGACTAGCTAGATAGTCTACAGAAACTCTGTACCTTGCAGACCTTGCTAACCTTTACCTTTTCGATTAAACCTTAAACCACATTACCTTTTCGATTAAACCTTAAACCACATTCTAAAACTACTGATTTTTTTCAGTTATTTCTTTTTTGACATAATTTTATTGGTTTAATTTGAGCAAAGGGTGAGAATCCCCGTTTCTCCGTGTCCGTGTGTGACATTTAAAGAAGCCGGTAGCGGTAGCCCAGTCGGGTCAGACACAGACAGAGCCAGACCCAAGCCACGGCCAGAGCTTCAAGCTTTTGAGCATTTCCCTTCTCTTTCTGCAATTTATTTCTGCTTGGCTTTTGTGCATTTGCATTGCGTGGCAGAAGGAGAGAGGCAAGACTGGAAAAATTACATGTGGGCCGGGCACTGTGGGCAGGCACGACGACGGGAAAGACAGAGACAGAGAAGAGAACCCACGCCAGCCAGACCAACACATCACACGGCTCCTTTTTCAATCTGAAATCTGAAGCGTCAATTGCAGTGCAGTCACAAGTCAGTCAGTCGGAAATCAAGTGGACAATCACGACAATATAACTACCAGCAAAACAACAAGATTCACTTGGACAATTCTCAACTCAACTCAAAACTAGACAAATTCAAGTGACAATGGCTGCCGACAAAGTGGACAAAGCAAAACTTCGCAAAACAATCACAGGTAAGGTGATGGTAGTGCTAGAGAGAAAGTCAGTCACCGGCCCGGCATCACCGACCGGCAGACAATCTGTACCGGTCGGTGGTTGGTTGGGAACATGACATTACAAAACGATTGGAATCTGAATTATGCCGCATCCAAAGAAATCTAATTTTTTTCAAAACAAAATATTAACTAGTTGTTTTTAATCTACAGCTATTTTGGACGAAGCGGATTTGAACACCGTGAGCGCCAAGAAAGTTCGTCAACAGGTCGAGGAAAAGCTTAAGGTTGACTTAACAGATCGGTAAGAAAACATGAAAAGACACAAAATACTTACCAATGAAAAACCAATTTGGTCTAAAAATGCTGGTAAATTAGAGGTGGTGTAGTATAAAGACTTTGCCGGTTTTTGTTTGTAGGAAGAAGGAAGTTGACGATTTAGTTATGGAAATCGTTGAAGAGAAGCAAGAGGCTAATAAATCTGAAAGCGAGGAGGAAGAGGAAGCAAAGCCCACAAAGCGTCGCGCGGCAGCCAAGAAGGACGATTCGGATGATGATGCCGGAAGTGACGACGAATATGCGCCAAAGGGAAAGAAAGCCAAAGGCAGGAAGAAGGCAGGGTCAGACTCTGATGAAGATTTTGGAAAGAGGAAGAAAGGAGCCGTAAGTCGAATGTCGAACTCCTCAATGATTGTTCATGGAATGTTATCAAGGAGTATGATAATAATGATAGGAATAATGTGCAACTGTTTCTAATATTGATTGTTTTCAGAGCAAGCCCAAAGCTGCTGGTGCGAAGAAAGGTGGTGGTACCGGTTTTACTAAAACTTGTAAACTCAGTCCTGAATTGTCACTAGTAATGGGAGAGGATGCTCTGCCCAGGCATGAAGTAGTAAAGAAGATGTGGGCGATCATCAAGGAGAAAAATCTGTACGATCCAAAGAACAAGCAATTTGCGATTTGTGACGAGAAATTGCTTCCAGTTTTTGGTAAGCATTCATTGACTAATTTGATTATTAGAGTGCTGAGTGAATATTGGTGAACAGTGGTGAATGGTATGGTATTTTTGTCTATATTTGTAGGGGTCAAGCGTTTCAGAACTTTTGGAATGATGAAGTACTTGAAGAATCACTTCGTCGACTGAACAAATCGTGAACTTGTTTTTGATTTCTTCAACAAACTTGTACTGTGTATTGTTTTTCTCACATAATCTTTCTGGCAGGTATTCTGCAGTTGGCGTAAATGTAATGAAGTGTCCTAAATTTGTAGTTGTATAATTTGTCCAGTCCGGTATACTGGCAAACATTAGTTTAGTATTAGGGACTTGTTTTGTTTAAACTTAATTCAACAATTTCGACTTGTTCGGGCTGCCGCCCGCCGTACGTGTAAAAACTATTGGCCCGAGAACTTATTGTTTAGAGTTAAATTAAATCTTAAATTTTAGCGAGAACAACAACCAGATTTTTACTTTTAGTATGTATTGATGAAACATCTAATTTGATATTTCTCGATAATATAAAAAAAAATATTCCTATATTTCAATGACCGGACTGTTGATTTCGATTTATTAAATGTGGATTTTATATTGAAAAAATAAATCTCATTTTGTTTTGTGAAACATTGTTGTTTAGTTCTTGATAGTTCATTGCTTTGCTTCAAAATTAACTAAAACTAAGGGTACGACATGATGGTCAAAATCCTAATCACTCATACTCACGAGGAGCTTTCATTAGTTTCATGTTTATTTTGTGTGTATGATTGGGACAATAACATTATATCGACAATTAATAGAAGCACGCTGAATATATTAAATTTGCTGAAGTTACATTTACATCACATCCTGGTTTGGGTTGGATCAGAAGCGTAAATAAATGGATTTCTCTGTTTTTTCGCTGTCTTTCTACCATTTCTTTTTGTGCTCATCCATGGAGACGCCACCCGGGCCCAAAGATACAACCATCAAAAGCCCACCAATTACGGACAGGGTCTACAAGTATAAAATACATTTGCATTAATTATTGGTCTAAATAAAAAATACGCATAGGACTTTGAATTTGTCATTTCGAGAAGTTCGTTTACCTGGAAGAAGTCGTATTTAAGAAAATCTCTCATTGGTTTGTAAGATGGGATAGTCCACCAAGCATTGAAGTACAAGTTCAGAACGGTTAGCCATGAAACCAGAATGAGGGCACTGAGCTTTGTTTTGAATCCAATCGCGACCAACACCATAAGTGCAGAGCCAACTACGTTTTGAACGACCTAGAAATCAAAAATTTAATTATTGTTAAAATACTTAACAATTGAAGTGTCAAGTCAGGTACCAGTGAAACCAAAACTCGGCGAAACGACGTACCTGCATGAAGGAGAGCTCCATTCGTAGGAGGGTGACGAACATGAAGACAAGAAGAACACGACCAGTAAGTTGCAAATAAGTCTTTGGCTTGTTATCACCTAGTACATCATTCATTTAAAACTCAAATTTGCATAAATGTAGAAACTCCAAATCACGTTCAATAGTTTGGAACTTACCAGTTGAAGGAACGCCTGCCAAAATACTTTTCGCTTCGACACGACTTTCGGCAAGGACGAGCAAAAGAGCACCAATCAGAGCCAAATTCCTCATTAAAAATTGGAAGTCCCACAATATACTATACGCCAGCGTCTAGAACAAAATAATATAATGATCAGATTATTCACAGCAAAGACTTTACAACTTTCGTTAAAAGTAAAAGTGAATTCCAACCAAATCGGGCATATAAGATGCACGATCTGTTCGACTATTCGATTTGGATTCAATTTCACTCTCGTCTAAAAGCAACAACACAACACTAATCTTACTTGGAGAACCACGATGGAGAAAAGAATTCCGCATGCTATATCCACCCTGAATCTCCACAAAACCATAAAGCAACCTCCCAGCTGGCCTGCAAAATACACAAATAGTTAGGAGTTAGGATAGGACTAGGATCCACTGCACTGCACAAGTTAACCAAAGGCCAAAGACGGTAAATGTGAAATGAGTTAAATATTTCAAATTACCAAATAAATTTAGAAAAACAAACAATGTGGCCATAATGTAACCGCATCCCCAAGATGCATCCATGTAGTCTCGCTGCTCCGACCATTGCATGTACATTCTGATTCCATCTTCGAGGAACGTAGAAATCAAACAAAGTCTGGCTACATGGGGAAGAATGTGTTTGGATCTTCGTAGAATCTAAAATATCAAAAAAGATGGTTAGAAATTAGATCATATCGGAATCGAAGCGAAATCTACGACGGTTCTCAAGATTCCAGAATACGCTCTAAACGAATTGTCGAAATATGCAAACATGTGAAGTTAGTAAAGCACAACTTTTCCAAAAGGCAATTAAATTTAAGATAAATCGTTACATTTTGACAAATAACAACTTTTAACAAAATTTACCTGATCAGCTACATCCTCCGCTTTGGAAAGTATCTCTTCCTTGTTCACCATACTGGGCGGTTTGGGAATTTCACAGCGCAGCAGCTGCAGCTACGACTAAAAATTTCAAGATTTACTGAAAACTTTTCAGAGAAAAAAAATAAAAAAAATTAGGACATCAGCCAGTCAGTTGAGTTTGATGAGCACGGTATACTTTCACTTTTGAAGTTTTGCTGGCGGCTGGTGGTGAATTGTGTGCTGAAAGTGTTGAATTGGGTGAATCGTCAATCGTGATTTGGTGATGTTGTGATGTGGCAGATTCCTCGTGAATTCATGAGCGCCCGGCGACTCCTTCCATCTGCAATTTCTGCAATGCTTTCAAAGTCAAGTGGACTCCTCGGCTCCAACTTAAATGCACACAGAGGGCTGCCACCACGCGCTATCCACGCGGTTCCTACCTTTGATCGCAAATTCGCAAATCGCAATATCGCAAAACGGTTAGTTAAGCAAATCCGCTAATTTTATGACTTAAAGATGTACCAGCCGAATCCATAGCATCAGCACTAAAATTTCATTTTATCATTGTAATCTCAATTTCATAGGTCACTACCAAATGCTAATATTTTAATATGAAGGTTCACGGGTCCATTTGCAACTTTTTAATTCCATGGCGAAATGGTAACGACAAAATGCGGTCGGCAGTTATCAGTTCCTTGACTGATAAAATCGGACATAATTTTATTACTAGCACTGCACTGGCAGTTTGACGAGCCGTGCTACCAGACATGAGGGCATGACACGAACAGGTGTTAAATGTAGTCGTATTTTGAACTTGGTCTATTTTAAGTTTATAAGTTTTAAGGACCACAAAAGTCGCACTTATGCTGATCTTTTAGGGTGATACAATTTTGCAATGTTTTAAATGTTGTTAATCAAACTGTCATTAGTTTAGTCATTCACTCGAATCTATAGCATCCCGTTCCCGATTCTGACGCGACCTAACAATACATTATAGTTCGTAGACAACGAACGGTATTAGTTTATTGATATGATGTGCTCAACTTCTAGATTGCTTTTGAAATCCAAGATGATAGGAAGGCGAACGACGCCAATTGTTCGCAGCGAAAAGCAAAAGCAATTTCAAAATATTCCATCCAGTAGTACTTGTGCAAGATTTACTTTAAATTACGACGAGTTACAAAATACGCTTTGACTTATGGAATGAATTTTGCAATGTTTCGTAATATTTGGTAATTTTTAAACTTTTTGCAGTTTGCTCAAGACGTTGAGCAGTTATGTAATTATCCACAGAAGTCGATCTGGAAGGGCGAAGCGTAGGCATTGTAGTTGAATTTATGGAATTGCTTGAAATTCTATTAGAAAATTACCAAAGCTGGTTAAAAAATGAAAAGTTTTAAACTGGAAAGAAGCCATATGCTTAGCATAACAAATTCCACAAAGGTTTAGCTTTTAGAAACATTTCGTCCACTTTCTTCCATTTTCTCCATTTCTTTCACTTTCGTCCACAGTTCCGGAAGAAACGGAACACTCCTGTCTAAATTACTGTACTAATTCTGGCGACGTATATCAGAGACCTGAGTCAGAATTCTAGCTTGACTAGATTAAGATATGAAATAATCAAATGGGTACGGGACTGTAACTGAAGCAATTTGCAGAAGGATGACCCGAGTGCTGACTTCGTTGTGGTTAACCTCGCCATATTTTCTTATCTCCCAATTTATGAATACATTTGTCCATTTTGAACCATATACCAATCAACTCTAGAACAGTGACAGGCGGAAAAAAGTTAATTGTGGAGAATTGTAAAAAATAATGCCTCTCGTAGTTAGTGCTCTAGGTTTAGTACAGTGTAGGGTGTGGTGTAGAAGTAGAAGCATTTTTATTGACAGTCAAGAAAATGGTATGAAGGATCATTTGTGCTTGGTTAGGATCAAACCAATATTCTGCAATCTAGTTCTTGCAAATCATCTTCCAAAGTTTTTTGAATGCGTTTAGATCGAAGCGACGGTAATGTATCCGGTAGTTCACTCCACATGGCAAGGTCAAGGGCAAACATTAATTTGACCAAGAACAAGTATTACCGTAATCTGTGGCAATGACTGACGACTCCACTCACCTTGCTGCGGAAAGTAATAACCGCAAACTACAAATTAATGGTTACTTTTACAAAAACATTCGTGAATCATTAGAATCATACAATGTGTTCGCAAAACATAGCATATAATTGCTAGTAGACTGGAATGTTTACAACATTCTCACATTTCTGATTCAAATTTAATTTGATTTCGTGCATTGCATAAGCATACATTGCACCATGTTTTGAGGATGAGCAACAATGTGAATCTGTTCTTGAGAGTGTCAGACACCAAGGCCCTTAGGGCTTCTGCATTCCTTCAATTCCGCATTATTTCGCCATTCAACCGTTTTTTGCAATACAAAAGATAAAGACGACCTCGTATTGTACTCAGATTGCAAAGAGGCAAAGGCATGCTTGAACATATGCATGTGGTGATTTCATGTATTTTAGCTCCGGCTCCGGCCCCCCCCCCCCCCAGCATTTTGAATTGTGTATATTGAAATAAAATTCAGAGCGTTTGCAAATAAAATTGAGATGCAAAGTTGCAGGATTTCGGAATTCCAGTTCAGACATCCGGCCATCCAGCATTTTGAAAGCAGATTTGAAATGAATTAAATCGGTAGATTGGCTGAATAATCACATCTGCTTTTAATGGAATCCCATTATTTTCTGAGAATGATAGCGTTTAGCGATGGCGATAACCCTTGAAACTCTTAACTCTGGAGACGGGAGTCTGCAGCGAAACGAAATACAGAAACATGAGTGAAAACCTAAGGGAGTGGTGAAAAGAGAAAGTGGCAAAATTTGAGAGTTCATCATTCGAGATTCGACTCGACTCACTTTGCCCAAAGTGAAAGAAACACTTTTCCGGAAGAATTCCAATCGCAGCGTGCAAACACACGCGTGTCACCCGGTTCATGAAAAATGACACAAGTTTGTTTGACCTGAGAGAGAGTTTAGGTATTAAGATTGAAAACCTTTACATGACCTGCTGGTCTGTTCAATCCGTCCAAGTTGTTGGAAACTCCGTCCACTTTTACCATTACCTTTAACGCATAATAGGAAATGATTCCATTTTAGGAGACCGAACTTTCAATCTCCGACAAGCTCATGTGTGTAGACCTTACAACTAGCCTCATAAATGCTCCCGGCATTTTGACCCGCCATGTGCCCCTAGCAAACTCTTCCTTTGTAATGAGGAGCCAAAAGTCCGCAAAGCCATTGCGCGACTACTTCAAAATTGTTGTGAAACGGCATCGACGACATGATTAATTTTCAACTCCAAACGTGAGGCTGTTGCGAAATCGGTATTTGCTTATTGGTTTGGTTTTGATTTGAAGAAGAATACCAATTGAGGAAGTGAATTTACTGCTGTGCAGAGCACACACGGAAATATAGAAGTTCGTTCATTTAGAGATTTATTAGGAAGAATGACCAAGAGTGGAAATTCTGCATGCTTTTGCTTTTTTTGCATACTTGTGGTGGCGCCGCCGAAATGAATGCAATTTTCATTCCAAACTTGATCGTTTGTGAGTGATAAAGAATAATGTGAGCAAGAGTTCCGTACACACACAATCACATTACATTGTGATTGTACGAACTGAAGGGCAAAAAAGAGTTTAATGAACGACTGGATGAGTTGAGAATTTTTGCAACTTTTCTCATTCTGGTCCGTGGCGCCTCTTACCTGCCGCAACATGCATAACACACAAGATCTGAATACATTACGTGATGGATGTGATGTCTTGTTCCTGCATTGTGCAACAATTAATCGCAATAATCAAGTTGAAGAGAACATAATCAAAGCCACAAATTTTGCAGAAACTATATCTTGTGCAGGATTAAACGGACAGGACAGGGAAGTTGAGCAAAGAAGATTTGCATAATTTGAATCGGCTTGTCTTGATCCACTGCGACATTTTGGCAAGAGTATTTAAAAAATGCTTTGCTTTTTAAGCCAATACACAGTTGAAGCTGAATCCGAACTTCATTTCAACGCGAAAACGAGTTTTTTTTAATTTGATGAAGAGTCCAGAATTTTGTGATCGGTGCAAGTGCCAAGAGCCAGGCGCCAGGTTTTGTTTTCCGCCCAAGTACGTATCGAAATTGCACATGCGATAAAATCATGGGTGAATGATTGCTGAAGCTCAAGACGCTGATTAAAATGAAGAGAGGATAAGAAGGGAAGAATACGTACGTATAATGAGATCAGCAAGGTCGTTTTCCGACCTTTCTTCCATTCCTTTTGTTTTGTTTTCCACACTCTCACAAACTTCAGCAGAATTCTAATTGTGCAGGTTCCTTTATTACGTCGCAAATATTTAATTACATTTCGTCAACGTAAAACAAATTATATCTATTATTTAACGAACGTACGTACATAAGATTTGGCCAGCTAAGCTGAAGCTGAAGCAATACATAGTTCCGGTCCTTGCATTTTTTTACTTTTAGTAGCGATGCGACCTCGACCGACCGAAAAAGATGCCGCCGTAACCACGTTGTTTTATTTGTGGTAGTTAGTTACCTTCCTTATAGATTTTTTACTAAACTTCTGAGTTTTGAATCGTACATTGTCATACGTGCTTTTTGCCTTTAGTTGAATAGTTGAATGATTTGAGCATCAAACTACGTATTAGTAGTTTAATAACAATGACATTTAAATTCACTATGTCAGAATCAAAAATCTCAAAGTCAAACTTATAAAAAAAAATTGAGGGATGAATCCTGAAGAAGCATTTACCGTATGCGTGCGTATGCTCATTGAACGTGATATGTTCTATTTGTTAGGATATTATTTGCAAATGACGGCATGAATCAAGTACGTCTTATTTGTAGTAATTTCATTCAATTAGTAGTTTGAAGGTGTGTTTTACCAGTACTCAAGAGGCTCATTGATCAGAATGATGTGACATTTTGATTTTCAATAATAATACAGATTTAGCATTCACTTTCCTCGACGACTTCTTTGTGAAGAAGACTATTAGCGTTTGTTTGTAAAGCTTGTGGAGGACCAAGCCGAATTGATGAAGCAATAATTGTTTTTAAGAACAATCATAGTTAGTTTGCTGTATGAGAGTTAGCTTTGGAGGAGGCCGAGTGAGCTTGAGTCATCAAAATGAATTTAATTAGCCACGCAAGAATGAATCAAGTTTCAATGTCTTATTAGTTTCTGGAGGACGAGCAGAATTAATTTGAAGACAACCAAGCTCAGATTTTTAATTCAATTGTTTTGAAATACATTGCATAGAAGTAACAGTGCCAATTTTTGTTTAGGTTCACTAATTTTTGAGTTTCTAGAATGATCTTGCGAAAGCGGCTGATTAGTAATTCAGATTAGATTTTGAGCTAAAAATACTTGAGACTAAGAAACTAGTGTGAAAAAGTGCACCGAACTGCGTAATCATGAAACACTCTTACTTCGTTTCTTCCCACACTCACTCCCTAAGACTATATTAAATATTTGGTAGAAAGGATGATCATTTTTCACACTCGAAAAGTTGAATGTATTCTTGAGAAGGGCAAACGGATGGCAGAATCACAGATCATATATCAAAGACCATAGACTGGACCAGACTCTTTCTTGTCAAAAAAAGGTTGGAGATTCTAACAAGAAAATCTCGTAAACGATGAGTTGGCACTAGCACATGGCATTCTAAATTATGCACCACGTTTGGAGTTAAGAGAATTCAATCATTTTGAACCAAGGCTTCCAGATGTCACATAAATTTCAGAGCATTTTGAGTTAGAGTAAAGTGGATTGGTCATATGGCTGTGGTCACTTTTTTGCCAAATGGTACTCAAAATGCCAAAACTTAGTTTGCGATGGATGGACTGGAAGGCTTTCGAATTTGGTGTTGATTTCCACTTCATTTTGTAGGTTTACAACTAAGGAATTCATTTGGAAGGATTTTTAATGACAACGCATTTTTAGCATTCAATCTTGCATTTAATTTTTTCCAATACAAGTAAGTGCACGTGTAAGTATTCATTGCACAGTTAAGTTCCATGAATCTACGATTGCTAAAAATTTTAATTTTGAGCAAGTAATTTGTTATGCAGAAACCCGCATTTCTTTGAAAGTCGAGTAACTTTGTTTCTACCCGTCGTGTTGCTAAACTTTCTAACGCCTCCACTACATGTACATGTACAACGCGTTAACAGTTAACACAATAAATAAACCCTGAATTGCTAAGTCTATTTCAATTGCTTTGCTTGTCAACATTAGAGTTGTACCAATGATTGAATTAAACAAGATGTCATGCTGCATGCTACGTCGGGGATTACTGAAATTGTGCTATTAGGTTTTGCCTAAAACAAAGATTTTAATGAAATTACTATTTGTTAGAAGAGTTGGAATTTGGCATGAAATGACGACAATAGATTTGAAAACAATCAGAAAAGCTGACATGACCAGTCACAGATGGCATGTAATAATTTCAAAGTAGAGATTTCATGGTCAAACAAGCAAAAATACGATTTGATATTCTTGCATGATTCCGAACTCTAACTCAGAAACTTGAGACTACTAATTACTGAATAATTGGCATCAAAATTAACATTAAATTCGCAGTTAGTTTTACACCAACAGAGAAGCTACACGACGAAAGCATCAAGGAATGCACATCAAAGCCCAAAGCTTGCAGTTCACTTCACGCCTAAAATTGCCAACAACGTTGTGCGTTGATTCCTGCTCGCTAATCATACCGTAACCAAACACATTAACGTGCGAAACCTTTAATAACCACAAAACCACAGCCCTCAGAGTGCACTTTGACTTTGATTCAACACCCATCATCACCCAAAAGGTTTTCCATTGTAATCTACAAGCTTTACCTTTCCAGCAGCACAAGAAGAGTCTATTCACTGCTAAAATAAAGCATAGCCAGACGCACACAATCAACACAAGGAAAATCAAGCATGTATACAGTAAAAGGGTTATTCTGATTCCAATTTTTATATACACAATACGAGTTGGATAAGCCTAGAAAAATAGAATAGCATGAGAGCATAAGGTCCTCAACTCTTAGCTCATTCGCACAACATAGTAGCGTGTGATGCACGGAACAAAGTCTCAACCCTTTTTTGCCTTACCTGGCCGGTCTTCGCTTCTCATCCAGTCAGTTCGAGTTGGGTGCGGAGTGAGAGTACAACTGCTGAACATGAAGAAAACACCTTCACTCAGCCAAGTCAAACCCCTTCATTCTTCTCCTATCCAAGTAGCAGCCGCAGCACAAAAACATTTACAAATTATCACGGCTCAAATTTGTTCATCATCTTATTGTTGAAATTAAAAGTTACGTTAAGTAGGTACAACAATTAAAACGTTTTCTTTTGCACAAACGAACGAACGAGCGGGCGTCGAGTGAGTGAGTGAAAGTTATGAGAATGCGGTGCCTGAACTCACACTAGACTAGCACTATTGTTGCAAATTACCATTGCCCGGTGAATATCGGCTACTTTGCAATTCACAACAGCATAGCAATACTTTGCAACAATTATAAATTGTCTGTGTTAATTAAGAACTGTACTCTACTGTTCTGAATATGATTACTTGAAAGCTGAAGCTGAATGCACAATTTTGCACAAGTGCGACATTCTACAAGCAGGTGCTTGTTGAGCATAAATACATGTTCCAAGTTTGCCGCAGATTAATTATTGTCATTTGGAATTGAATGGACTAATTAATCCGAGCTGGTGGACTGCATCAAGGACTTCGGGCGGTGCGGTGGACTTGTAATTATTCCAATAATTGAAGATTGTTTCTGTTTCTCACATGAGCGAATAGTTCACGACATCCACGAGGAACCCAAACACATTGCTTGTCGTTCTTGCAAAACTCAAGCCGGTGAAAACTTTAAGATTGCATTGGACGCACATTTCAGTTTGCTTTGCAGTTGCAGTATGTTATTGCATCGCCAAAGGTAGGAATTAAGTTTGGAGGTTGAGCTGAGCTGAGCTAAGCTTTGTGGTGACTGTGACACTGGTCCTTATAAAGTGTAAATGGAAAAAAGACGGGATATTTTATCATCATTTCCATCGGTTTTATTATTAAAATTACCCCTGCCATTATTATCACCATTTTTGGTGAGTCAACTAGTACTCCTATCAGTTGCCCTTGCCACGAACACGTAGGGAAAAGCCAAAGCAAGCAAAAGTGGTAGGTCGTCTTTGAGCCAGTAAATGAAGGCGAGGACGGGATTCCTAACGCAAATTAAAGTGAATAAATTCTACTATAACCTGAATTAACTCGAGTCAGCTCAGCACGCTCAACACAAGCAAGCGTTTTGCAGATTGCAAACGTTGTTTGGCGAACAACAACGATAGAGGAAGAAGGGAGAATTGAAGTTGTTTGGTTCAAGTTTTGCGTTTTTGGTGCTCAACCTACATTCATTTTGATAACTAAACAGGTATGCACAATTTTTATACATGTTTGGTCGATTCTTTTATATCTACAGAGTAGTGGTTCAGTAGTGGTTCGTAGTGGAAAAAGTATGCGTGGCCCTAGCCCACGTACGTTCACGCTCAACACATGTGTGCACCACAGATTAAATTGCTAACAAGCTTAGCTTAAAGGTCTTAACTTAACAGTAACAACGCGTACGTAGGTCCGAAACTAGCCAGCCACAAAAACTTACTAACTAACATTATGGTATAAAGCGATTGTATTGTATTGGACGTGAATGTAGGAATTGCTCTACATTCAATTTTAATTTGCATTGATGAAGTGTAGCGTTCAATACTTTTACACAATTGGTTGCCAATTTTCTTTTGAAGCCTTTTTTTTCCTTCTGCTTTGGGTGAACACGGGGAGGTGAAGTGAACCGTGTGTTTTCAATAAGAAGGAAAACAATGATTGGACTTTTGTTGTGTGTGATCCGATGATGATGATATCAAAAACAAACTTATTGTTCGGCTCACCCAGCCAGTTTTACATCTTTATTTCACTGTTTCTTTTGCCTGCTTTATTTTGATTGGAGAAAGTCCTTGTCTTAGAGTACGAAATGTCGCCTCTAGTTTTTCCCCTATTTGACTAGAGGGAAGTATCTCATGCCAATTGTGAAAAGTAAACAAGAATTTTTGAAGCCAATGTTAATCAGAGG
>JAQGCM010001707.1:0-13960 GCA_034699705.1 Hymenaphorura dentifera | reverse complement strand
TTTCCAGAAACTCCAGCACTGTCGCCATCACTTCTCCCGGACATCAAACCTTGGGTCGCGGCTGTTGCCGCCGCCGCGGCTGCTGCTGCAGCCGCTGAAGATTTACTCTTTTTACTTGCTCCTTTGCTAGGTTTTCCAATTGCGGCTGAATTATTACTTTCTTGTTGAGCTTGTTGCATAATCTGACGAATGAGAGCCAATTCTTTCAAGATGGTTGGAGAACCTGCTTCTTCTCCATTTGAGCCGGGCGGTATGGAATTGATTGAACTTTTGTGGCTACTACGCCCATGGGTAGCAGCATAGCTCCCCTTCTTTCCAGGGGTGGTAGAACTAGTGGTGGTGGTGCTTCCGTAATTTCGACCTGATGGACTTATCATCTGAAATATGCAGGAACATGTCAGTTGAGTAATTCAATCTCCCAAATCAATTTCTAAATTGAAATTCACTCTAGTCCCGTCTCTAGAAACTCTTGTGGTATGCAGTATGGAGAGCACATGCAAATGTAAAGTGCTTGCTTCTCTTCCTTCCGGCAATTCATTTTACCCATGCGATGGTATTGCTAAGTGGTACAATATGAGGAAACCACAAAACGCCATTTGGCTCTCAGCCTCAGCTCGCTTGCGGTTACAGAGAATAGGAACATTTGAACTATTTATTCGTAATCGTTGGGAATTTAGTTTATCCATTGCCCAAATTAATGGGATACATACTACGAAAGAATGAGAAAAAGTCAAAATAATCATTAAAAGTGTATTCCAAAAATATAAGTCGGAATATTAAATATTTTGCCAAATTTGGAAAAGTCAATTGATGAAATGCTCTGTTGCTGCAAACAGGATATTCTTGAAATGTAAACATAATCTTTATTGAAATTGCCTTGTCTTCGCGTAAGGATTAGAAAAATCCATTTCCTCGTTCCGCTCTAGTTGGCCTTCCTCTTCCGTTCATTCCGAATAAATAGTAAATATAATAATCTTCTCTGGTTTTGATTAGATAAGGATGAGGGAGCAGAGCAGACTGAGCAGAGAGATGGCTTGAACAAAGTGATCTTTATCTTGTGAGTTAATTTCATGTGTTTATTTTAATGTGTGCACGGAACAAGTACCGATACACAAGTAGTATCTTCGCAAGATACTCAAGATAATTGCCCAGGGCCAAAGTCAATAATGTTTCATCTCTGACTCTGATATGAATCAGCCAACACTAGGACCAGGACTCACAGGAGAGTCTAGATTCAACTACTAGAAGAGCAGAGGAGAAAGAGAACACAAACTATGCACGAACGAACTACGTAGACTCGACTACGAGACGAGATGACTAGAAAACTAGGAGATAAAACTAGCAGCCAACAACAGAAGATCTCAAAGTGAAATAGCTTTAGTCTGCTCCTTCCATTACAAACATCACTATTAAACTTGCATTCTACTACCCCAACATTACTTGACTCTATACTTTTGTACCCGTACATGTAATATATTTGAGTACTTCCTTGCTCTTTTGTCGATAAGGATTACTAACGTCCACATCTATTTCTAGATTATAGAACAGAAAATGAACCAAAAACTATAAGGCTCCACGATAGATAGACACCAGACACGTCCTAAAATATGGTCGACTTTGGCTTTGTGTGACTTCAAGGTAATGCAAACCCCCTGAGGAGAATTCCACATGGTGAAACAGTTTCAAGAAAGTTGGCCTGGTGAAAGCATAAGGATGACTTTCTCTTTTATTTATGGTCTTTCACGCCTTAAGAGAACTTGGCATAATTTCTAATTATCTGTCCGCGTCAGGCCTTGAGTTGGAATATACCGACCAAAAACTCGTTCGTTGCAGCCAAGTAAAAATTTGTGAAAACTCCGAAATCCATCCACAAAAAAAAACGTAGCGCTGTGCCATAATCTTGGTGTGAGCAATAATTTGCAAATTTCTCTTCAAAGTCCAGTTTTGCGAACTTAGAAATTTGCAACTTTAGAAGAAAATGAGAAATTGAGCCATTAAATTCTCCAAGTCAAGATAATATTTCTCTGAAATTCCCTAACCTCTCTCACTCTCATGTAGGAGTGATTATACAGTCGACTGCACTTAAGACGCAGTCACGGCCTAGCAAAATAATGAACTGCAAACTATATAGAGATTTCTCAAGCATGTTTGTGAAACCTAAATTGCACTTGAAATGTGGATAGGGTAATATTAAAAAGGGCCCTGGAAGACAATGGAAAAGCGTTAAACAGATTGGGAGGAAGATATCAAAGAAAAGGAGTAGTTTCCAAAGTTTCTGGTCCGTTCCGCCGGAATCGGTGAACTTTTAGCACTTTCGTTATTATATCTGAACTGAATGAATCTCTAGAGATGTTTCCGGACATCTCAAAAGTTTCCTCGTATGTACTAAGATAAAAATGTCACTTTCTTCCCCCTCAACCCAAAGAAAAAACTCAACAACCGTCATGTCATGTTGTCATCTCAAAGTCAAAACTAGAGCTCCACTACTCTACTACAACTACTGTAAGATTTGAAACAACTTCTAGATACTAGTACTTGCCTCATTGACATTATCGCAAACTTCCGTCTTGACCGACCAGTTGTTGTCAAACCCATTGCCCCCTAGACCACCTAGTGTTGGGTTCGTCGGGACCGGATTTTGATTGGTAGAAGGTGAGGCTTTCTGCAATCGCTGCGTCAATAAGTGATGAAGTCGACTCATTGAACAAGTTTTGAATTCGGTCGGAGGTTCTGGCTTCACTGTTGTTGGCGCCATTGTGACAAGATCGTGTTCAATCTGACTCACGTCCATTTGCTCTGGCTGCTGCTGGGCTTCAATTTTGACTAGGACCAAATTTTCTTGGAGACAAGTTGGATTCGAACTCAATCCAGTGTCAAGTACTTGACCGTCCAACAGTTGCGTCGCATCCAGAGAGTCCAGCCCAAGAATTTTCGCAACATCTGCAGAGTCCATGAGAATGTTTTCAGGTTGGGAGTCCCCGGAGACTATCACTTTCACCTTGACATTGTTGTTCGAGTTGTTCATGCTAGGCAGAAACTCTTCAATTTGTTCTGCTGGGCTTTTGTTGGGTGAGTTGACGGCTGCTTCCAATTGAACTTGAGCTGTTATGGATTGGGTCATTGCTGCCAGAGTTTCTTGGCCATGACGACTCTCAACGTGTCGTCGAAGGGATCGAGCATCACAATAAGATTTTCCACATCCTTTAGCTGTGCACTCGAACGGCTTTTTATTTCTATGGGTCAACATGTGTCCGTTCAGGTGGTCTGTTGGAGAATAGTTAAAGAATATTGACTTTATTTCGAATAAAAATATTTTTGGTCATAAAATTTAACATAGTTGTAAATGTACGCTTTCAATTCAATTGTTTGCTAGCAAATCAATGACTTAACTTTTTGACTAAAGATTTGCAAGCATGGAAGGAAGGGTAAAAAAATGTTGACTTGCCTTGTCGCTTGAATGCTTTTCCACATAAGGAACAAGCATGCTTTCTCTCGTCACTGTGCGTCAACTTATGTTTTGTGAGTGCAGACGCGTTGCTGAAAACTTTGCCACAAATCTGAAAAAGAAAAAAGACACAACTAAATCAGAAAAGTTTACATTACTAGCACTTCAATTTGTAAGGAAAACAAATTTGAAATCGCTCACACGTCCAGCAATTTGCATTGGAACAGCCTTAAATAGTTCAGTATTTTTGATTTGTCCCTATTTCCAGTCGTGTCAAGTGTTGCACAGGTTCATTTTGCTTTGAAAATGAATGGCAACAGCATCAGCACGCTCCAAAAAATTCAAATCTGAATCAACGCATAGTACAGCAGCTAACTAGCACAGCATGCTCGTTGTGACAATGAAGGATTCGTCACGAAATCTATTCAATGTATTTAATGAACTCTCATCACTTCTAACTGGAACAGAATCTAAACCAATTAGGAATTAGTAATTAGGTAGTCGAGGAGTCCGCTCCTCTGCACTCATTCAAAGAGCACACAATGGGAGATAAACTCTAAAGCAAATGTAAAATCTCTCAAAATCTCCTAGTTCATGTTCTCATTATGAATTTCATACTCGTTCTCATCCTCCAAGGCTTCCAACTAAAGGCTCTGTGCTTGTGCTATGCGTGCCAAATAAAAAAAAGAGTTCACACTTCAACATGTAGTACTGCGTACGACTACGACTAGTATTCCACATTTCCACTGCCAGCCAAAGAAACTCTATAAAGCTTTTATAGAGCAAAAATAGTTTAAAAGCCTTTTCTCCTAGAAAATTGTGCTCTCTTCTGTACTGTGCTGTACTGTATCGCATCGCGTCGTAACTTATACAGGTTCATTCATTTCAACTTTTCCTCTTGTTTTAATCAAATTAAAGTCCTTTCCACTTGAGCAATTCTTTTTTCTCTCAAGCCGAACGAACGACAACACTTCTCTCTCTCACTTCCACATCCAACTCTAACTCTCAAAAAAGAAGAAGCACACAAGTAGTTTCACCAGGGCGTTCCACCGGTGTCTGTCTTTCTTTACAGATGACTGAGTTCGAGCTATGTGCTCTGCCTCCCAGATCAACCAAAGATTCTTAGCTTCACAAGCACAAGCCCCTTTCCCCACGTTCTAGATTTCTAGTTTTTTTCCACGCTTTTCTTTACGTTAAAGTAGGCATTGGCATTGGCATGTGACACACAAATCGATTTGGAAAATTACATAAAAACCCGTGAAACTACTCCTTGCCACAGTTTGAAAATTCTTATTTTCACCTCCAGTGCACGTTCCATCCTTTTCCCCAAACCCACTTTAGTGAGTCAATTCATCATTCAAATATCAGCCACGATCCACCTATCTTTTCGCTTTCGCCTGCTCTTCTGCTGCTGCTGCTTTCTCTCGCTCTCACTCTCACGAACATATTAAAAGGCAGGTGAGGAGCATTTTCCCACCACATTCCACAACTGACTAAAACTTCCAAGTAATCCAAATGAGGTAGTTTAAAATTGAAGTCAAATCACGCTCATCCAGAAATCTTGCTCAGCTTTGAGCTCATTCATTCTCTAAACCACACCACACGTACCGCATGCATCAGGCACGTCGGCTCTCCAAGCAAAGCTGCAGCAATCACTCAAGTCCACCATCAAATTAGACTCATCACCTCCTCCCGAAATGTGGACTCATTAAATTTCACAATTTGGATTTCTTTAATATGAAAGAAACTTGGATCGAATTTGCATTTTATTTTGCCTGCGTTTGTTCATTCTGCCTCACTCTCTCCGCGATGTTATGCAAAGGAGAAAGCACGCTTTCTACGCTTTATTTTACGTGTGAAATTCTACCACAGTAGCTCAATTTTGAAACACACATTGAAATGAAAGCAGCCATATCTTTCAGAGCTGCTGTCGAAGGAAAAAGGTGGGATTCTGTGGTCGATTGTGATGGATTTACTCAAACCATTGAACAATTCCACTGGGAAATTATAACTTGAAAGCTGCGAAAAGTCTGAGAAGTGACAAACACGGCCTGCTGATACAGCTCAAAATTACAAAGATTGAACAGAAATTTCGCTTGCTCAAAAACAAGTTTACTACAGCACCAAAGTTTTCGCGTAATTTTACTATCACACCCACTGAATGTGTTGTTCCAAGTCCCAGTCTTTCTCATTCTGGCATTAAAATAAATTCTAACCCTTTTAGCTACCCACACTTCTGCGGCTGCAATAAAATTTTCTGAGCTTAATAAATAGAGTGAACGTGCTGGATGCACTTCTTAAACTTTCTAATCCGGGCGGTGGAATGGTCGGGACTCGGGAGCTGTACTTATTTTATATCAAAACGAATGGGTAGGCGGACGACCATTTAGTTCTAAAGAAGATAAATGTCGAAAAAGCATTAATTGTGGAATGTTGAGAACCAACTTAGGATTAATTCTGACCCTGGCGATACTTATGGAAGTGGAGTCCTGGACAGTTGGCGGTTTGTCCGAAGTAAGTGAGCTCTCATACAGTCCAACCCTTTCGGGTGTTTCAGAGCAGAGAAGATACCCGCATAAACAGTCAGTCAGTCGACAAAATACAGGAGTACACACGACTACAACCATCCGTCCAGACTTAAATTGTTAATCACTAAACCCGATCATGCACAAAGTCTCTTATCTACTCACCGCACACCGTTGCGGACCCTGCCGATTTGGGGATGAATTCTTCGGGCGATGTTTTTTCGGAGGCGCTCCACAAGTATCACTGATGCCAGGATTTTCAAGCCCTGTCGTCGCGGTCGTCGTGGCCAACGTCGCTGTCGTAGAAAGCGTGAGTTGGGTCTGACTTCCTGCTAGACTCGTCGTTTCATCACTGGAGAAAACTCCTGCAGAAAAAAAAACGAAGGAAAGGGTAAAATGAATGATTAAAAACAAATGAATATTAACGACTAGTCTTAACTACTTTTCCCACTCAAGTTCCTTGAGTTTCCCTGTTTACATTTTTATAGGGTACGCGAAGCTCTAGAACTAGTAAGGGGTAAAAATTAATTCATCTATATCTTTGAAAACATGCGAGGGAGGGAGGGCACGGCACGGCATAACCCATAACCCTTAATGTTCGCATTCCATTAAACTTGGAAAAAATATTCCCCATCCTACAGTCTCAATTTTGCTGTTAGGTTTGGTTGGGACTGGGAAGTTGTCGCAATCTAAAATCCACCAAGTGATGAAAGTTTTACAACTCCATGAACCAATAATTCTAAATTGGTTATGGGATTTTTAACTCTCACCTTGAAACTACTACTACTACATACTACATTTGCGGTGATAAACATGCGACGCTGTAAAAAATTAATGACTTATTGCTTTCCCCTACTCTCACGTTCAAATTCTTAAATATTCAGCCGAACGACGAGCGGGGTCTGAGTCTGGGAACTGATGATTCGACAGAGTCAATTTCAACAGTTTGCTCTAGCTATCACATCACCAAGAAATATTTCATTCTCCAAATCATTTTCTTACGAGACAGTCAAAACTCAAAAGCGTCGTGGGCAAAACTAAATTGCACACATTTTCCAAAATACATACACAGACGACAGACCCAAGACCGTTGGATATAAATAATATTTTCGTTTAGCACCTATTATCCCTGTACGTGATCCAATTCTGGCAAATGGATAATATTTTCAAAGCGTTTTCGTCCAAATTTGTCATTTGGGGGCTGCGCTGGCTGGCTTGGCTCACTCGTTCACTCGCTTGGTTCAATTTCCTGCTCGATTCTGCTAGTAGTTGTGAAACATACGTAGCAGAAAATGGGTGAAAGAATCAATTGTTGACGATTGGGAGCCTTCAGGAAGAAAAAGGACTTGCTTTCCCTTCATGTGGAGCAGCAGGATTCAGATTAAACTAAAGTTTTTCGAAAATCCTACTTTGAGCCACTTTTGTTACATAAACAGGCCTAGTTTCAATGTTGAAGCCTCTCTAAGGCCACATAGATTACTTTTATTCCGTTCCCCGTGGCGTCGCGTGCGTGTGACAAAAGACAAAGACAAAGTTAAAGTTACCTTCCCGTCGTCCTTTTACGTTCACCAAAATATACCATCGTAATACCTTACCTTGCCTACCCATCCTTTCAATTAGGTAGGAACTTTAAACATACAGAGAATTAGGGAACCCCCCATATTCTTAAGGTCTGACGCCAGGCCACAACTACAGCATTGTCAGAATTCAGAATCATGGCCCAATTCTAAAAGACTAGAACACAAACTAAACTAGAACTGATGGTGCTGGTGCTGGGCTGGCTGCTGCTGCATCTTTTAAATCTATTCTCTTTCAAGCCGGCATCTGCTGACTCCAAAGAAAAACATCACGTTAGTGTTACAAACGATTCTTTGAGAAAAAGTTGCGAGGCAAGCACGTTTCCAGAGTCATTTCATTGGACCTCCAAAAAAAAACTATCTTCCATAAAAAACATCCATCCACACTCAGCGCTACTACCTCTCTCTCTCTATCCCTTTGGAAGAACGAACACACGACAACGCCAAAGACAAAAGCAAACTTTAGAAGATCACCGGGTGGTTCAGATAATTAGGACACATTGATTTTAGGGATGAAACGACAAAAACAAAACATTACAAAGTTCGGCACCTGCACCAGCCTTAGAGCCAATGATCTTTAATTAGCTACCTGGTTGGCTGACAACATTGCATTGTAGTTGAAAGTCCCACAATGAGACCTCGGATCGTAATAAAATCAACTATGCACCACCCTATAAAACATCCATCCAAATATAAACTGGATAGAAGAGAAGGAAAAAAACGCTCACTCAAGAGAAGAAAATGGGGAAATGAAGAAAAATAGGTTATAGAATTTTATACCAGCTGGCTTTGAGAGTTGGATTCTAGTCGACCATCCATTTTAGCTTTAGCTGGAAGCTAGCTGGCTTTATTCACAAGAGTTAGCTAGCTCACTCAAGAGTTTTATTGAGTCTGACCAGAATATTTTATTGAATCATTCTTTCTAAAGCGTCGCCAATAGAATTCCCTCACTCAACCACTTGGGCAAAAACTTTCTTTCTCTTTTCTCTTTGCAAGACTTTCTCCAGCCGTCAATGCCAAACTTACTATTTCCAAGTCACCGCATACATGTCTTGCTTGCATTGCATTGCATGCATTCATGTATTGCCATTGCTATGCCAGGCAGTCGGCGGTAGTCAAGTTTAATGCGATTCTTTAAATCAATGCAATGAAGACAACGACATAACAGGCCGGCAAGGCAGGCAGGCAGGAATGGACGGGGAAAGGGGAAACGAATTCCAAAGAATGTAAGTACGGTTAACCAAACGAAAACGAAACTCATCTCTCCTGCCTATAAATGAGTTCATTTTCTCAATTCAAAATTCAACTTTCATTCCTTAAACCATTTTAGTCCAAGATTAAAACGTATAAAAGGAAACCCACCGCTCAGCACCTGACGTTGGTCTTGCAGTTTCAGCAACCAACGTACTCAACCGGTCCGAATCTGGGGGCATTCCTTCAACGCCCTTACAACAATCTTGCGAAGCGACCTCCTCGAATATGGTTCAACTTTATGTACTACTGGCTCTGCCTCTCTCAGACTTTAAACACTAAAACGGATAACTCTGTAAAAAGTTAAACGCCTGGGTCTTAAACTCTTGCCAGTTGCCAGTCTTCCTTCGCCGTCAGCGTTGGCGGCTCAAATAGTCCAATATCCATTCTAGCCTTGGCCTAAATTCAAGCACCGAACCCCGAACCGAACCTGTCTCCTTCTTAGCATGACGGGGTCTTTTCAAAACAACCGGTCATTTACATTTACGATCTTCCCTTAAGAATCCGTTCAAAAGTTATGGGATTAACATCAAAAAGACATTCGATTGCCAGATGCGGGTGAGCAGAGCACCATGCCATACTTACTTTGTGCCGGCATTTGATAAAAGCATCGTCATCTCTGCGTGTTTCCGATGCCAATGCCGAGCTACACATTTTACATGCTAAGGAATTCAATGCTAGCGTTACAAACAGTAATTGCCTCGGTCAATGAAAATGTCCTGAAGCAGGAGCAAAAAAGTCCAAGAAGTAAAACACATAGGAAGTGAATTGCATTTGCATGAATGACATTTGCAATTTCGATCTCACCAACTTCAAGCCTTTGGCCTTTGAAAACTCCTTACTATTCTTATTCCATCGTCGCCAGAAAATATACAAAAAAAATCAATTTAGATTTGCAAGAAGATGGAGATGGGAAAAAAAATTGTAAATGAGTGGGGAATAACGAAAGAAAACATTGAGAGTGAGCTAGTTGACTCTACTTCAAGTTCCTTCTTCATGTTATTGCGAATTGACTGTCGCCTTCTGTAAGAGTAAACTCAATAAATTCTGTCGTGAGAGAAATGAAACGGAGAATTACTGACTGGAGGCAAGACACAACAACCTACACACTTTTTTCCTACTCAACATGTGAAAGAGGCACGCACCATCTCATCTAACTATATATAGGAAAGTCGGAGGATGCCACGCCACGGACGGCACATCCTCATCACTCTAAAACGCATCTGAGACACACGGCACAGGAACGCAACGGTATTCAAAACCCCGAATGACATGTACCCGGGTCGGGTCGGCGGTTGCGTTGGTCCCTACTACCATGTACTAAAAAACTTTCAAAATTTTTTGGCACTCAGCCGCTGTACTAAACTAAAACATTCTGTTCCCGTCGTACTCGTACCACAGCAGTAGTCAGTCTCAAATGAATTCCACGGTTGAATTTGATAATGCAATGGCAGTTTGGCAGTGCTGTGCAGTATGTATGGCAGAGGAAACAACCCGTGGAATAAAAACATTAGATTAAACCTTTTATCTTTGAATCTTGAGATGAATAAAGCTTTCCTCATAGATCAGAAAAAAAACTATAAAATAAATCCTGTCATCCTCTGTCTCTCTCTCTATATAGTGGCAGTGTGTAGTGCGAGCAACAGTCGCCAACAGAAGACAATGACAAAAGACTTTAATCACCACCGACGTTGCATACCATCGACACAAAAAAATTATCTCGAGATCTTTTAACAAAACCATTTCGAAGCTTCAATGTAGTTTTTCGGTTGTAGAGAAAGTTTAAAAATACCGAACGAGTGCCAAAATCAGAACAACCTTGACACCAAAATGATCTTCTGATGTATGTTCACCGTTCACATACATACTCCAATTGTGCGGTGTGTGATTGCCTTGCTTTCAAAATACCAAAACCTTAGCCAAACCCGAAAAACCGGTACATGAGAGTATAGTACAGAGAAAGAAAAGATTGCATTTCAAAGTCTTTCAGCACATGCAAAACACACACCGTCTTGATGTCTTTGATTCCTATTCTTACCCTGACTTGACTCATTCTTCATTTTTTAAAAGCTAGACGAGACGAGACGAGACGACCAAAGTTTATATTCTCATTCTATTCTTCTTTCCTTGACTTTTTTTAAACGTTCACGCATGCTGACTTACTAATTAAGGATTTCGAAAATGGACCGAAGGAACGAACGACCGACCGTCAGCGTTAGTATTTTTTTTTACTCCAACCCGCCCACCTAACATTAGCTTCAGACTTTAAAACAGCGTCCGCGTTCCGTATTAATGTCCTTGCTGGCAGGGGTCTTCTCTGTACAGTACACACACATTCTATACGTCATTATAGATTTAAGATTCAACCCTTTCAAAAATTAAGTGACGTTCATTTCCTCCCCGCTCCGTTTCCTCTGTCTTTTCCATTAATAACCGAAACGCATTGCATTACGTCATTCTCAACTTATATAAACCATAAACTCATTCTTTATAAAAGAAAAATAGGCACCGCACCGAACTGGGAGCACCATCCATCCATCCAACTACTTCTTCGTTCTTCATAAATTCTTGGTGCAGTGTACCGTACTAACAGATGCGGAAATTTGATACCTTCAAAAATTCCTCACAGAAAGTACCTCTCTACCTGTACCTCGTATACAGTACAATCCTCAAATTCTTCAGGCTGGTTAAGCAGTTTTTCAACTAATACAGATCATATTTCAAAGCTCCTTTCACAAATCGGTTTCACTTCAAGTACATGCTCAGGTTTAAAAAAAAAATCTAGTTTAGTCAATCTCGACTAAAAATCCGGCCCTATCAAATATTTGAAATTTGAACTTTGGAAATATTTCGTAGAAGAATTACGAACGAAATCGGACTAGATCAAGATTGATTTAATCTCTTGATTTGAGAACAGTAGGGCGGCCTAGAACCCATGCATTGGACTAATGTAAATAAATCGACAATGTGCAGTTTTATGAAATCATCAAACACAAGAAGGAATCGACTCAATTTACTTTCACCAAGCATCGCAGGGCAACTCTATGTAGTATTCGTAAACCATGTCCACAAACCTGTTCATTAAGTAGCGCAACACATAATAGGAAGAAGGCTTAGGAATTATGAGGAAAACACATGCAACTGCAACGTGTACACGTAGCCTTAGAGTCTGTAAATTGTCACAAGGATTACGGATGGAGATCATGGACTCAACCCAGCATCTCTCCCGTGTCTATTTATTTATCTTGCTCCACTACTCTATTTGAAAACTCCCCGTGCGCAAATAAGTTGGTTGTTTGGAAAATAACAAACAGGGGAGTTTCGCAATAATAACTCATCCGTGCGTGCATACATGCACACATAAGACCCAAAACCAAACCTATGCAAGTAGTGAAATGAAATGAATGCAGGGCTCGAACTCAGGGCAGAGCACATGTCCTCATTCAAACTTTGAAATAATGTCATCAATTTTCATACAGAAAGAGAGAGAGAGAGATAGAGCCAGAGAAAGCTCCAAATGTACTCCTCTGTACTGCACTGCTCACGATAACAATCAAAAACAGTTAGTGAATGCGTAACCCGTAACGTAACGTTCTGAGCCTGTCCTCGCTCGCTCTCGTTACACCTCATTATTCCTATTTCTGAAAGTACTTTCCTTACAACCAATCTATTATCCCAAGTCCGAGATCCAACTTTCGTTTCAACGTTCCAAAGAATCACCCTCAAACCCATGCGTGCATGTGCTGACTGATAGACAAAGCCTTTTTTGAAAACCTGAACCTGATACCCCTGTTTGGTAGAAACAATAGACAGACGAAAGGGCATTGTTTTCACTCTGTACTGCACTGCACTGCACTGCTCGACTTTCCGTCCTTTCCTTTAGGAGTGTAGTAGGAGTCTCAGCTCAGTTTAGCAAAACCTCACACAGCACTTGCACGTATGTGTAGAAAGTAGAAATGAAGAATAATGGAATCAACTATAATTCTCACATAACGTAACCTAAGTTCCAGTAATGACCAAGTCGAAGTCCATCATTTGTAATGCTAGGCAGGTTCATTGAAAGGCATAAGCAGCCAAGACTTAACATGTGAAGGTTTATACAATTACATTTTGTGACGCGCGGAACATGTCTTGTCCTCAACAGCAACAGCAAGCAGCAGAAGAACACAGGACAACACAACGCAGCACAGCACAGTACAATCAAAATCCCTTTGTGTGTCAAAGTTCAAACAATAAATTCTCCATCTCCTATTCTGTACTCTAAACCTCAGCAGACTTATCTGCCCTCAGGTCGACTCGACTTCACTCTCTACATGTCCATCCATCCGTCCGTCCATTGTGTAGTGCTTAGACTATGTTCTGTTGTACAAGAAAAAAATTACTACGCAACAACATCCAACCAAACAAAACCCAGCTTATTCTCGAACTGACTGACTGAACTTTCTTTTCAATCCATCTTCCTATAATTCTGATTCTGACCCACCAGTGTTGCATGTATGTGTATACGGAATGTTTGTACAATTTCAGGGCTTACGCCACGCATCCAAAACAACTCTGAACAGTTATCTAGTTCATTTCTTGTCTCAACACACATGATATGATTGTTCATGTCCAATTTCCATCAACTTTTCTTTTTAGCAAACGGAAAAAACTTGTATGTATTTGTTGTCCAAGGTTTTCATATGATTCCGATTCCATCCTACAAAAGCTTAAGGAGTTCGTACTCGTACGTAAGAAAAACTTACGGATACGGATGATGGACAAAAGTTGAGCGGAAAGTTGAAGAAGAAATGATAACACAACGCACACAAACACATAGAAAAATACATTGAAGTGGGCATTGGAGACGTCGATCGGTGCGGCGTGGCTGTCAGGGAGTAACAATCATTGGATTGAACAATACCTTCAGAAATACAAAGACCCACTACATACGATACATCTAGCACTGGATGAAAAGACCGACCAGGTATACAAAATATGGAGCGAGGAAAAGAAGGAGCAGAAGTAAAACGAACCGACCGATGGAACAAACGAATTGCCCGAATCTCCTCTCTTGCTCCTTATTGCATGCACGAAGTGCCATGATATACAGTCTTCCAGTCCGTCCGTCATCAAGCTCACGGTCGCAAAGTTTGACGAATTCACTTGACAATTTGCAAGGA
>JAQGCM010001706.1:0-13965 GCA_034699705.1 Hymenaphorura dentifera | reverse complement strand
GAACTAAGAACACGCGGTGGACAGCTGATAGTGATGCGAGTCGGAAGATTGACCACAAAAGACTACAAGGTGACCAGAGAAAGTAAAGTGGCAAATGGTAAAATTGATTGAAGTGAAAAAATTGTCCAGCTGAGATTTGGAATTTGGATGGTTTCCCTGCTCTGGCTTTGACGTCATCTCATCTCATCAGTCATCACCCCTTTTCTCACTCCGGACTCCGGCTATAGTGCTGGGCTAGCCGGAAAAAACAAATAGAAAATTTCTCACATGCTGCAGCACGAAAACTTTCGTATTCGCATTACGTCGTCGGTTCTTTTTGCATTTTTGAGGACTTCCCAGTTCTCACTCACCTAAATCTATTTAAAACTACATTTCATTTCAAACAATTCAAAGTCCACATCCTTGAGAATTTTCTTAACATCGAGACAAGCACACGACGCGGTGAGGCTGGGTAAGTCAATAGTCAAAGTAATAAGATTATGTTTAGAAATAATAGGTTTTGCCAGTTAGTGTAATCATTTCGTTAGTTGATAATGTTTTGTTTTTGTGTTGTTGCCACTGCAGTCCTAGTCCTATGAGGGCAATGACAGCTTGACTGATGCGGAATGTAATTTCTATTTGTCTTTTGAATCTTTAAGGAGCCCAATTTCATTTGATAGACTTGGAGTTGGAGGTATATGATAGGCAAAACAGAAGTGATCAAAGTGACATTGTCAATTTACAGTCTCACACGCTGAAACGTGCAAACGTTTCGTGACATCCGTGACCCGATAAAAAGAAAATATATCACCCACCGACTCATCACTTACTGGAGAATGGATTCTCAAGTCCGCCTAAATTGGTACAGAGCCAATATTATTGACAATAAATGGAGACAAGAAACTTTACCTCCGGGAGAGGTAAATGATTTTATTGCTTAGTTTTTTGCATGGATTGATTTTAATTGTTGGAAAAGACGTGCGTTAAAGCTTTACAGCCAGGAATGTTGCCCACAAAACTTGTTCTGTTAAACTGCTGTGCCACGTTATTGCAATGCCGCTACAACGTCAAAACGTCAAAAATCCGGCCTCAACATTTAGAGGCCTTTGAAGGCTTTTTGCCTTGTTTGTGGCATTGCATTGTAATAACGAGCATATTGCCGGTCAATAAATTGTTTCCAAGTTTCCATACATTTGTTTAGGATCGCCTGCTGAAAATGTCACACCTCGATGAGGTGTAACGAGGTCACCTCGTCCATTTTGAAAGTTCCAAAATTCGCTACCCGTTGATGGTGAGAGATTGCCAGCAACAAAACTAACAAGCCCACCAAGGAGGATTCACTTTTTTGCTAGGTGATTATCTAGCAACCTAACAACAAGATCAATCACCTAGCAAGAATGAATTCTCCTTGAATCCCACGTTAGTCACCTTGAGAAGTTCCTAGTTCACTCACTTGTTAGTAACGGCCACGAAACCGTCAAAAGTTGCGTGTTTTAACAAAGAAGCTGGAATAGTAAATCCTTTGGGAATGGGAATTGCACGCGCAAAACTTTTACGGATTTTCCAGTTTACCATGCCAGTTTTTTTATTCAAGGTATTTCTGAGAAGCGGCAAGCATGTTTTTACATTGGGCTGGGCCAGGGTAATCTGCGGTTCGAATTTTCCCCTCAGCCTCAATGCGATTCTGTTTCTGACTTATCTAAATTTGACCTGATGTACCCGATTAATTCATTACAATCTAACTATTCCATATGATACATGTATTGTGTGCTGCCCATTTCAAGCCCGGAAATGCCAATCCATCCAATACAAATAATATAATTTGACTTCCCTTTGAACGCTAGTCTTCCTCTTAGAATTCGCAGATTTCAAATTCAAAATCATTATATTCTCACTTCTCTCACTCATTAACTTTCTCAAGAATACAAATCATTTACCATTTACATTTAGCAATAATTCCAAACAGCGTGAGAAAAAACGGATTGGCACATTATTGCTGGACTCATTCCAAATACGCACTCTTGGAAATGTTTGCTAAATCTTTCAAGTTTTAATGAAGTTGTAGGCCAGTATTATAGTAAAGTGTGATGAATGCGTGGTTTCCTGCATCCTTGCGGGGCTTGTCGCTGGAGATGAGTGTTAGGGTCGAATGTCTTCATATTTTTTAAAAGAAACATTTTAGGGCGATCACTAGCCCATTGCCGATGCAAACTTTAGTTTGATTAAGTCCTAAAATTGTTTCTTTAAGGCCGTGACCTAAAATTGCATGATCGTTGTGTATAAAAAATACATAATAATTATGAATTCTCAGGCGGATGTCCCCACCGGAGATTTACCGGAAATGGATTCAGGAGACCACGTTCCATCTTTGACTCCGAAACAGATTGAGCAGAAATGGACTGACACTGGGCTCTCAGCTCTATTAGCTTTGGCCCAATGAAGCGTGACAATAATTTATTATTAAATAGTTATTACAAGGTGACAGTTATAATTCAAAAACTGAAAATTTCTTGAAAATAATTTGTACAATTTTTTCTAAATTAAACCCACATTTAAAAACCATTTTCAAATTTTAACTATTTAAACAATCGTTGTTGTCTTGATCAGCACTGATACCGCAGTGTGAGAGTGTGACTCATGGAATGTAACTTTTACCCAACTAATAAATTTTTATTCTGAATTTGATCTCGAACTGCTACTGATTTTTGTCATGTTTACTGCCATGTATTGAAGAATTTTGTCTGTGTTCCTTTGCCTTAGGAATATTGTTGACTTCAACTCTGAACTGTTTGAACTCTTGATAAGTTTTATCGTGAGTACTCAAATCTCACTCGTTCAACTTTCTTAAGATGAGCAGATTAAGGATTAGGCTTAACTAACTTCATTCCACGGGAATAAATAAACTAGTCTGGACTAAAATATAAGAATTTCCCTGAACCTTGTTGACAAATGTCAAATGTCACATTTCCAGTAACCAAGCAGTCTGTTTTGGCTTTGCTGGTGCTCTTGTGCAACTAGAACAAGAATTCCACTGCACCTTAACTTTTTAATTCGTACAGCTTCTTTTTTGTAAGTGAACAATCGACTACTCTCAATCCATTAATTATAATATAGTTATAATAATTTTAACGTAGAGCCATTAGAAACGTCGATGTGAGCAAAAAAACAAAAAAAAACTGTTACGTCAACAAAAGTCACCCTAAACAAGAGCCTTGGCAAGGTTCCTTAAAATATGTATTTGTTGTTTTTATATGTTTTTCAAAATTAATGAGTATAAAAATGAGTTCAGAAGAACTAAAACCAAAATCCTCCCCATCCGCATCCGCGAGTTCAAATAGTACGAATCAACAACCAGCTACTGAAGATCAAAATAGTTCTGTCGAACAGTCAATTACGATTGCACCAAATGCGTCTGACCTGGAGACTTCAGACGTCAAAATATGTGAACGCCCGGTTGATTTACTTACTGCAGCGAGCAACTTGGAAGTATTTAATTTTACAAAAATTATAATAATTTATTTGCATAAACGGGAAATACGACTGGTTCGGTTCGGCTGTTTTTCTTTCAAACTTTGTGCTATTGTATACAGTTTTGGATTTATGTGTAGTGACATTTTTCAATAGATTCCTAAAGTGGACTTCCTGCTTAAACCAACTGGGTCAAAAAAAACTGGTGACCAGAGTCTAAGCATTAGAAGCTCGAACGATCATCTGGAATGCCAAATTGAGAGCAAAGCAAAATTGCTGGACAATTTCTTGGACGATGTTTCTCGAGTAATAGAGATGTCTCAAATCAAAATATGGACAGCACAGATTTACCAAAAGGACGAAGGTAGTTTACCTCCCTCCTTTTTACCTCTAATGGGTTCAAAGGATTGGAATTTCAAAAATTTGCAATCAGAAAACACAAACGCTGCTCTTTCGAACAAAGCCGTTCAAAGCAGTTTCTTCATTTCCAGCTTACGCTCTTTATTCTAATTTGTTTACAAAGGTCCTCCTTCCCTTCCGGACACTAGTTACTTGGCTTCACAGCTACAATCACGTCCACCAGAAGAACAAAGTTTAGAAGATTTAGCTAACCGAACTGGAATATCTCCTGAAATAATGGATGTTCTAAGCCAGGCTAGCGAAGAATCAAGAGTGAGTAGAACAATACGTTTAGGTTGTCACCAAGAACAAAAATGTTAAAACATACTGATTCTCGTTTTGCAAATTTAAGATACCCGAAAGGGATGACACAGAATTTGTGTACCTAAACGAAGCGGTTCCAGCGTCCAAGAAAATTAAAAAACGACGTCGTAGAAGGGTAAAATTTTATAATCCTTCGCAAAATCCGTGATTCAGGTTGACTAATGTTATATAATGTCAGAGCAATGCTTTTCAAACCCAAATCTTATGTTTTCAAATGATGTGATTCTCATCAGAAATGGTGCTGTTGTTGTTGTCAGAAAAAAAAGGCTGAGAAGGAGTTACACGCAGGAGATGTAGAAGTGCAAGATTCCGATTCATGGTCCTCTTCGACGTCTTGGCAGGGTTGTATGGGGTTAGCAATTACGAAACGTTATCAATACTAACCTTTCATGAAAACTGTTAACAGCCTTCTATAAAATATTTAGGATGCTAGATTCAAGAAGCGCAGATTGTCGAACTGGCGACCCAGCTGGAGACACCAGTGTGCCAGCCCCTACAAATTCAATTGCAGACTCTAAGAATTGGCGTCGAAAAAGAATACCGGATCGACCAAATTATAGTCTAAATTTGTGGAGTCTGTTGAAAAACTCCTTAGGGAAAGAGTTGAGTAAAATCCCAATGCCAGTAAACTTTTCGGAACCATTGTCAATGTTGCAAAGACTCACGGTAAACACATTTTTCAAGTATCTGTATTCTATTAAACCAAACGTTAATTTATTAAAATGAATGTTCTGATTGGTCGATTTGGTAGGAGGACTATGAGTACAGCGATATTTTAGACAAAGCCTCTGAATGTATTGACGCTGCTCAACAAATTTGTTACGTGGCAGCATTTACGATATCATCCTACGCGACCACAACGGTAAATTCTAACACTTTCAGGACTACTTTTGCTTCTTGTAATTAAACTATCTGGTTGAATTTTGAAGGTAAGAACTGCTAAACCGTTTAATCCAATTTTGGGAGAGACCTACGAATGGGATCGATCAGCTGATTTAGGGTGGCGTTGCATTGCAGAGCAGGTGAACAAATATTCATGACCACAATTACTTTTATTTTGAAATCGACGACGAAAACGTTTGCGGAAATTTAGGTGAGCCACCATCCACCTTCAGCTGCACTTTATTGTGAAGGAAAGGGTTGGATTTGTTGGCAAGAATTTACGATGACTTCTAAATTTCGTGGAAACTCATTGGAAATCGTTCCTCTTGGTATCGCTCATTTAACATTCCAAGCATCAGGTAATACAGCCACCAAAAATCAGATTTAAATGTTCGACTGACACTGACTACAGATCGGCTTGTTAAAATGTATTAATATTGTTACATTAGGAAATCACTACACATGGAGGAAGGTGACCACAGTAGTTCATAACATCATTTTGGGAAAACTGTGGGTAGAGCAAGTAGGTGATATGGAAATTACGAACCACATCAATGGTGACATATGCGCATTGTCCTATGTGCCCTACTCAGTTTTCAACAAAAAACAAAAAGAGGTTAGAAACTAAATAAGAATGCACGATGGAAGTACATATCAAACTTGTAGACTAAACAGTTGGGAAGATGTCAGTCTGAAATGACAAGAGATTCATTTGAGAAAACTAATCTGACGCCAAATTCGATTGGGACTTTGGAATTACAATTTATTGTTTTCCATTCCCTGCCAAAAAATGTCTGCCGATATGTTTATTACAGGTTGTTGGGACAGTCAAAAGCTCTGACGGGACAGCCAAATGGGTAATCAACGGCAGTTGGGACATGAAAGTGGAAGCCGCGCAAATAATAAATGTGGGTACCAGAAAGCAGAGTGAAAAGTCATTTGCTCAAAGTAATTCAAACGTTTTGTGGACGAGGAGATTTCCACCGTAAGTCAAGCCAACTTATACTTAGGATTTTAGTAGCCGAACCGAATCTATTATTTTCAACTTAAATTTAGTGCGGAGTCAGAAAAATATTACAATTTGACGGATTTTGCGGTCCAAATGAACGAACTTGAGCAAGGAGTCGCACCGACAGATTCTCGAATGAGACCCGACCAGCGCCTAATGGAAAACGGGAAATGGGATGAAGCAAACTTAGAAAAGTTACGATTGGAGGATAAACAAAGATCTGCTATGAGAAAACGCGCTAATAGTGTTGCCGGAACAGTGACAACAACAAACTCTCAGCGCACCCTGGCGGGTTAGTCACTTATTTCTGAAACCAATCGGCAATCGCCTAGCAGTCATATTTTTCGTTTGGATATTCAGTCTGAGTTGTATCCTGATTGATACAACGAATAAGTACTTTGTGACAAAAATTTAACCAACTAACTAATCTCCAGAAATTTCCACTAGTCCAAACAAATTTAATTTCTTGTTCGTTTCAGCATGTTCTTAATACTTGTGGTTTAGTTACGCGTGGTATTATAATAATTGTTACCCTTTGAAGCTAGACTTTCGTAAAACCAGAATTTCTGATTCATTTGCAGGCAGTGAGGCGGGCTACCAACCTGCTTGGTTTCGAAAAGAACCTGACCTCGTTGAACACACCCCAATTTATACTTATAAAGGCGAGTATTGGCCCTGCAAAAGTCAGAGTGATTGGTCCAGATGTCCAGATATATATTAATTCGTTCTCAAGGCAAACCTCTGTCACTTCGTCACAAAAAATGAGCAAAAAGACTCACAATAAGCTCAATATGCATGTTTGATTGACTATGTAATGTATACGTTGTTACTTTGATATCAGGCGAAATATTCAGAAAATCTGAACTTCCTTATCATCATTATATATTGACATTTTGGAATTCTGCTATCTGCTTTCATTAACCTAATGGCATTTAATAAATAGCAAATATGGCGGCTTTATTGGCCTTTCAAATAGATCGTGTGTGCGCTTGTACAAGAGTTCGTGGTATTAATAAAGAAAGAAAATTAAAATCGAATTAACTTCAAAAATCATGTGACGACCATTTTGAGGGGCCCTTCCAGGTACTCAACAAGTGCATCAGCTTTGGCTTGGAGAAGGCCAATAGCAGTGTCTTCCTTTGCATACAAGCACAATAAGAGGTTCGCCACAGATTTGATTGCAACGCGCCCATCCTGTACAACACAAGCAATCAAAATTTTCAAATGGGATCGTATTTAAATTCGGCAGTTTATAAAATACAAGTCATAGGCTATCAAAGTTGCCACATCTGCATTCAATCAAGATCCGTGTAACTCACCGTGCAATCTAGGAGAATTATAGAGAGCTTGTCATCAGCAAGCGAGGTTCGACCTGCACGCTCATAGCTTGTCCAAATATTACTGGCAATTGCAGCAGTGACTCTAGCATCCCCATCTCCATATCCGCTGTAGGCCAAGAGTGCACCTTCACGTGACAACAATCTAGAAGAGAGAAAATAAAACATTAGTTAAAGAAAGGAAGCTATCGTCCATATTACAGCTCAACCAGCCAGCAGCGCGCAGCGGTCAGCCAGTCGGTCAATCATTCATCTGCATATCGCAAATGACACCAAATCAAATAAATCATTTCTACAATAATTCAAAAGGGTAAAAACTCACAGGGTATTCTGTACTCCTGACGTATTAGCGTCGCTGAGGACTTTGGTCAAAGCCCTTGGCTTCAGCATCCTTGGAACTTTGCTGATATTACTTCTAAAATCTAGCTGGATTGTCTTAAAAAGTTTTTAAAAAATGATCACTAAACAAGAATCAGTTTTTTCGGTATCGGTTGACTCGTTGCTTTGGTAGTACTTGTCTTCGTCGTGAAATGAATTGACTTTCCGGGGTTGAAATTTCAAAATGGAATTCCTCCTCAACAGCTGACTGTCTCGACGACTAAAAAAGTAGAAAATTCCCAAAGTTGCGCGCATTCGAGGAATTTGGTATGACTCAGACACACACTCACCGTCTGAGCCCGACCACTTGCCACTTGCTACTTCCCCACTTTAGTTCTCACCCACCGACCAAAAGATACAAGATCGAGAATGGGCGAGGATTGCATTGCATTGAACATTCCTCCGTTTACAAGGGGCTTCAGCAAACCATTATGCATTACCTTCCTCCGACTTAATTCAAATTAGAACTTTGGCTTCGTCAAAATTTTCAAGATGTTTTGGGTTTTTCCAACTTTTTGGCAATAAATTGATGAAAGATCAGATCAAATACGATCAGATTTATCAAATTCATAGCTCACACAATACAACCTGAGTTGAAATAAATTCAGATCAGATGAAGAAAATGAGAAGGTAAAGTTGCTCTTTCTTGAGCAGACAGATTATTACAAAGTTATGAAGTTGTTATTTTTTCTGGTAATGCTTCACTTGGAATAAAAATAAAAAATAAGTTGCCAATTAAATGTACCGGTTGGTTGCGTGCAATTTTGTGAATTTGTTGCATTTTGTCATGAATTCAAATTGTATTGGGCTAATGTAATTTGATACTGTGTCATAATATCAGCGAGACTGTGAGCCGTGAGCAGATTCCGTATGCGTCTTTCAAAGGACCTAGGAAATCTTTTAACTGATTTATATTCAAATGTCGCAGGTTAATTGAAGTTGTAATAACAGTCTTGCAGTCTGAAAATCTTTTTTATTGGCACAATTATTGGTAACAATGATTGACTTTTGGGACACTCTGCATGGTTGGTGCTGTGCTTATGGTTGATTCATGCATTGATGAGCTGGGCTTTGCGTTGAGTTTCTTGTGAAGCATGTGGGGTGAAAGTAACGGGAAGTGACGTCAAAACATTGAACAAGAGCAAATCCAAATTTCAAATAGCAGTGAGCACAAATTGCACAGATCAGACGAGAAGCAGAGCAGCAGCAGCAGAGGCAGTTGGATTTTGGCACGGCTGTTGGCAGTGGAATTTTGCATTTTGCAAATTGGCAATTCGCACTTATTGGATGGCAGTTGGCAGTGGTCTGTCTTTGGAATTTCGTCGTCGTCGTAGAATTTCTTAAGTGATATCTGTGCTGTGCTGTGTGCTCTGGGCTGCCGTTACAAGTTACAGGTGAGATTAGAGATTAGCTAGTCCAAGGCAAGGGGAGAGTGTATTGTTGTTATAACTTTGAGTTGCGTTACTTTATACTTTGATTGTTGCAACAATCACAATCTTATTGATGGAGTCAAGTTTCATTGTCCTACTGTGCAGGGAAGGGACAGGCAGTTTGTTTTGTAAATGATGTTGGTCTGGTCTGGTCATTTGTAAATCAAATCAAATCATAATTGTTTGGGTTTTGCGTCTTTAAGTTTAGCTGGTTGGCTGCTTGCCTATTGCCTTTGGATTGTGCTCTCCTCGTCTCCTCATTTTCCTGGTGCTTGGCACCGTGACAGGTCATGGCAAATCTCCAGATGAGTCCCGAAGAAGAAGCTCGTTATTGGAAAGAAAAAGCTCTTAGTTGGAAAACAGAGTAAGTTTCAGCTTCTTTTTAATCTTATTTTTGTTTGCGCAAGAATAAATTACGTTGATTGGAAAATTGGAGAAGGATGCAGGAGCAGGATGTTAGTGGTAATTCTTGGCACTGTGCGTGCAAGTGGGGTGGTATTATGATTTATGAGCCGACTGACTATCATTTGGTTACAAAAATGTTAATGTAAGTTTTTAAAGTCTAAAGAAAACCAAGCGCCAACGAACTCAATAAGCACATATCTGCTACCTGTTTTAGAGTAAATAAATCGATATTGAAGTTCAACTTAATTAGCCTTTATAATTTGTGTAAAATTTGATTTCCAGCTGATTCTTGATCTTTGCCTTCAAGTTTTCAAGGTCCAGAAAAGTTTCGTTCTGGATCTGGAAAGGCTTCAATTTCGCGATACAGTACGAAATCAGTAGGGACAACATCCAATTTTAATCTAAATTATATTCCTTTGAAGACGCTTGGGCAGTTTCAATATTTAGCCTTCAGCGTTCTTAGATTTCAAACCCCGTTGCCGATATTACGTAGCTACAAAGTATTTGACGGAATTGTCTGTGACTACTAGCGGCTAAAATTCATCCCTGCCTTTCGTGGTTGCTAATCTTGCTAATAGTTTGCGAGTAAACTCACATTATTCACAGCCCGACACACTCAGATTGGAATTTTGCTAGAAGTAATTTGTAATTTACATTACAGAAATATAAACCTTCGCTTCGCTTCTGCTTAATTAGGTATCCGATAATTCAAGGTATTGCATTTAATTAACTGTTAGTTTAACGATCGTGCTCTTCAGGCTTTAGTACAAATCGAAAATATGTAAACGAAGCAATCATTGAGGTTTCAAGGATAAGTTTTCTGCTTCACGACTTCTAAATAAATTAGAATCTTTAACTAGCATTTGACACTCATATAGCGTTTTAGTGTGACTATTCAGTGCTGTAAGAGCTATCTTTCAATGATGATGGTGAGTTTATCCTGAATCCTAAAGAATTTTTTCTTAGCCGCTACTTACTGTTTATTACTTACAATTCTGAAAAACATCGAGAAATTTTTGCTAAGTTTTACTAATCAAAAATTCTCTTACTGCGCAAATATTGGAATGGAAAGAAGAGGAATTTTGCGAGAGCGAATGTCCACTATTTGTGGTGTTTCACCTTTTTTTGTCTTGGATTCGGATTCGCTTTGTTGATTTTGACAAAAAAGCAACTTTTGATTTAGACAAATGATACGGCGTTCCAAGTAATTTGATGCTCACTTCTCTGTAAAGTCTTGTAAACTCAACAAGTTGTTTGTTGTGCTGCAGATCAGGCACGAAAATAGGGCAAGTACAAGTACAACCGATTTGTTTGCAAATTACTCGTAAAATAGAAATGGCTAAATGGGTTTGTCCTGTCCTGTGGATTAGTGCAAACACTAAATGTTTGCAGCAAGTAATTTTCAGTTTGCACTAAGTCTGGAAGTAGCTTAGCTTATGTTCTGATGCGTAAACCCTTTAATCCTTCATGTTTCTGCTTGGGACGAATCATGTGTTCCAGTTATTTAGTGGCGATTTGCTGTGAATGAATGAGGTTGAATTTATACAAAACTAAAGAATTATTTTTCTGAATTTAGAAATCAAATTCGTTAATTTTAAAGTACTCGCATAACCGGTATATTCTGACGAATTGTTATTTTCGCTGTGTGAAATGCATACCATACATTTACGCAACTTAACCATGTAATATGAATTGTACTTTGTAGGCTGGATGAATGTCGGCAAGAGTACCGGGATTATGAGGAAGACTCGAAAGCTCTGGAGGTTGAAATGGATTTGCAGTTGAAGCAAAGTGAACACAAGTGCAAGGATCTGGACGCAAGGGTAGTAAAATACAAGAGCGAAAATGAATTACTGAGAGTAAGTACCCGAAAAATAATGTTTATTTAGTTTATTAAAGAAAGTTAAAAGTTTTCACAACTACAACGTCATATTTTTAAACAGACTCGATTAGAAAATCAAACACTGACAGAAGCTCGGCAGCACGGCGAATTGAGCACAGAACTTTCCTCGTTGAAGTCTCAAATGGATGAATTAAAAAAATATATTCGACAATTAGAGCAAAAGAATGATGATTTGGAACGAACGAATAGGGCCAATACCGTTAGCATTGAAGACTTCGAAATTAAACTAAATAATGCAATCGAAAAAAATGTAATCCTTGAATCAGAGCTAGACGAAAAAGATGCTCTCAAGTCTCACCTTCAAAGGTTGAAAGACGAAACTCGAGGTCAGTTTCTTACACTTAGTTTGAGTTTGAGAATAGAAGCCTTGGATGATACAATGTTGATTTTTTAAATTCATTTGCAGATTTGAAATCTGAGCTAAAATGCAAGGTTCAAGACTCAAATCGCTCAGTGGAAAATGTACCTGGTAAGTTGACAAGTTGAGACAACATCCACAGAATTTGATTTTGAATGCTTTCGTTCACATTGCACGGCGATTATTAAATATTCAATAAGTGGCGATTTAAGTTGTTTTGGGACACGGTCACGCCTATTAAAAGTTCAGCCAAACACAATTATTTGATTCCACTACGAATTTTTAATCGATTTTGGCTCGTTCATCGTAAATGAAGAACCGAAATCGTTGTAGCTAATCATTTTATAATTTACATTGTATTGACGAATTTCTGTCGAAGTCCACTATTTTGTACGTCAGCTCACTAATACTTCAACATTGACCTATTATTTGCAGTTGTCCGTCCACACCGAGTTTCACCTCTTTCAATCGTTAATGATCTTCTAAGAAAAGTTGGTGCGCTGGAAACTAAACTGGCAACTTATCGAAAAGAGGAACCAGCCAAAAGGTAAACCTATACACAACCAACATATTTCAAACCTGCATTCAACTTTGAAGTTTTGACTAATCAAGTTTATGTTTTTACAGGCACAAAAGGACTGATGTTATTAAGACTTGACATCGAATTGATCCAAATTGTATTTTTCACGCGCAACTGCAGTCAATTTTTAACACTATTCCCTAACGCATTGTTAATCTCGTTCCTAGTTCATCCGAACAATCAGCATTTCTCGCACTCTAGAATGGGAACTTAACAAAAAAATTTGTACAGGATTTTCATACCACTTTGTCACCTATTTAGTTCAGCTAGTATTTACTAATCACTAATCATTAATTATTGTAAATTTGTTCTCTGCGCTCAGTATTAGAAGTGCTGATGCAAAACTCATTGGCTGAGTGGGTAATGCTTTAAGGAGCGAGCCTTAGTTTTCAAAACAATAATAAAAGCGTTCAGTTGAGCTAGACCCGAAGGGTCAATTGGTTTAAAACCTAAAATTTGCTTTACTTTGCTCTAAAATATCGAATCAATGGTGCAGCCATATTGTTGTGCTTGATTGACCAAAAGTAAAATATAATATAAATAGTACACGAAATGCCATATCTCTTTGGAATTTAGACTAAAATTAAAATTGTTCAATTATCATGCTGAGTTCACACATTAAACCTACGACGATATTGATAATTTTTGCAAACGTCAAATCACATCACAAATTATTAATGGTGGGCAAGGGTTGAATAGAACCTATTTGGCGACCAAAGAACGCAGGTGTCTGTAAGCTTAGGATTTTTTTACTAGTATTGACCCATACATGCTTCTGGTACCATGGAAACCAGCAGTGAAAACATTACGCTAGCAGTGTAGTGGTCGGGTCCTCACTGTGTCAGCTTTTATCGGACAAGGCAAGAGGAAAATTTTCCCACACTGACTTTCTTTCTGAAATTCAAACGCGTCAATTGATTGATCATTCTCCACATGCAATTTTGTGGGCCTAATAAAGATTTTCTTCCGAACTTCATACTTTTCCATTCCATTTGTAGCTGAGAGACTTTCGTGTACCAAATTTCGTCACTCAGAAAACTTGCATGCTGAGTTGACCTTGCACGGAAACCTCAATTCAGAACAATTTATTCTATTTTACGTGTGGCAATCTTGCATCTCTATTTTGAAGAGAAAACACGCTAAAAACTCAGTAAGGTGAAGTGTCAAGGTAAAGGTTTAGCATGTTGTTGGCTATTACTTATATGGACCACTTCTGATGGAAGAATTTACTCGGACATCAAATCACTGCCAATGGCAGACAAAGGCACAAACAAAAGGCAAAAAATTAAGACTAATTTCTGAAAGAGAAAACCTCAATTAAAAATTGAGATGAGACCACGTTTTTTTTAATTTTGGAATAAAAATGTAAACTTGTTGGGCTATCTTTTTCAACAACTAGAAAGTTCATTCTCATGTACAGTGCAGTGAAAGTATAGACAAGTTCGCTTTCTCCCAAAAATTAGAAAGGTCTGAAGTTCTGAAATAGAATATTTTGCCTCTTTGACACCTGTGC
>JAQGCM010001705.1:0-13969 GCA_034699705.1 Hymenaphorura dentifera | reverse complement strand
CCAAATTCAACCCTTGTAAGAATTTCTCAACTTCTTCATAACACTCTGGTTCTTCATCTTCACGAAAGCACCGATACATCCAAAATCGTATCCAAGTTGTCTTTGGATTCTTGAGAATATTTTTGAGCAACGGATGCATTTGGGCTGAGCCGTGAGCCTGATACGGATTAATCGACACACCTTTGCTATTAAAAATTGTTGAAAACTCGGCCAGTATTTGCTCATCCAGCTTACATCGGTCCAAATAGGCTAGTTCCAAATTATTAAATGTGATCTCAGGTGAATATTCAATACCGATTTGGGCGATTGTTAAGGACGTCAAATTTCTTGGAAAATCGGCTAGCTTTAGAATAGTTTGTTGCGTGCAATTCCAAACACTCAAGTGTGTCAGGTGTTGGCATCGTCTTAGACAATTTGCAAGGTTCGGCATAACCACAACGTTATACAAATTTAGATGAGTCAATAAATTCAAATCCATTCCATGCAAATTTTCAAACTCAATCTCACAATTTTGTAAGGCTAGCTGTTTCAACTGGAATCTTTTCAAGCCGCGGCCGCGAATGCCGCTCTTCAAAATTTCTTCTGAAAATGCAAGGCCAGATGAAATGTAAGAGGAGTCATGATGTACAACAAAATGTCGAGTTCCTCCGACAGAAAATTCAATGTCGACTTTCAAGTCTAAAACATCTTTTGATATCCAGCCGCTGCTGGAATCTTTGTCGAAAAATATGAAGGACTTGAAACCTTCTGCGTCCAAGTAGGACGGCATTGTGGGAGAAAGAAATGAAGTCAAAGTTGTAGACGTGTCAGGGATCAAATCAAACACAAATTTGTCCAATTTCGGAAGCAAAACACGTTCATCCTTAAAATCACTGGAGAGCGAGATTTGCTCTAGGACAAGTTTTTCAAGATTTACACAGTTTGCCAAAGATTTTGTTAGAGTTGCTGGATCAATTAGCACATGACTCAATTCGATGGATGTAAAGTTTGAGTAGGAAATGGCAGGATTAAAAATTTGCAGTTGAGAACTTGAGCCGTGCAGAATGAAGGGGCCAGGAGTCGTAGTTGTTGCAGTCAATGCAGAAGTAGTAGTTAAGCACTTTGACAAAATTTCAATCACTTCACTTGACTGTATTGTGTCAGCATCTTTAAAAATTTCAACAAGTTTTTCAATGGACTTTTCATCTTGCTTGGCGAAGCAGTCGTAAAACTTTCTGTTCCTGCTAAACGAATTTTGAATGTTGCTCTGCAATAAAAAAAAATAGAAAGACAGTTAGTTATTGCTGCTTGAAAACAATAATAAAAACAATTAATCCAAAAAATATTTACAATTTCCTCGGCATGAAATGAAGACAAAATTTTGTTCTCGATACAAGTGACGATGAGCGGTTCATTGCAATCTGTGAGTTTACACAATTTGGAGAAGTTTGTTTGGATAATCTCAATAATTTGGGACATTATTAGTATTTGTCTTTGTCTCAACAGAACGATTCAATCTGATGAACTGCAACACTTTGGATTCATGTTCAATCAAATTTGATTGCTTAGAAAGGAATGACAAATTTTGTCACCGTCAGTCAGTCAGTCAGCCAGTCTTATATTATGGTTTGGGTTTTGCGGACTTCAATTTGGGGGATTTCTTTTGATTTTTGACGGAAGTTGTCGACGTAGCATGTTTTCTTTTTAACTTCATTTTGAATGATTGAAACCGCAGAGTGCACATGTAGTGACTAGTGAGTTGGTCAGGTCATGAAGGCATATGGTTTGTACTGTGGGTGAAGGCATATGGTTTGTACTGTACTTGTCTTTATTGAATAATTAGGAAAATCCACTTGTGTCGTGAGTCGTGAGTAATCGTAGTAGTAGTGCGAATTCATTGTCTTTTAATTTCCTCAAAGTCACAAGTTACAATTTAGAAACGCACATGGAGATGGAGACGGAGAATTTCAAACTACGTAAACTCAATTCCGTGCACTCCATGTACAGACTAAACACGAAGTGCTTAAAAAATCCCTCGCCGCATGACTAATTTAACTCTTCTGCTCACTCAATAACAAAATTTACAACTTGAAGCCAATTGTAGTTAGTTGATTGTGTGAAATGTAAAGTTTTGAAGATTTTCACTAGATTGATGAGTTTCCAAATAATTGGCAATTCAATATAAAATAGTAATTCTAACATATCAAACAATTGAGGAAGAAAATAACCTAATTGATTTTTAATTGCTCATCGTCATGAACTAACTCAAAACTTGATCAACGGCTGGCTAAACCATAGCCATGGCACAGTCACACTTACGCATAACTATATCAAAGTTTCGCAAATTCGAATGCTTTCTACTCTTTCGAATTTGTTTAACTGATTGTAGCGTGCTTGAAACGAACTAAAAGAGCAACACATTAAGAATTGCAAATGAAAATTTCCCTCCCACCGAAAGTGAATTCCGTGCTACGATTATCACTTACGTAATCTTTTGTGTGATTTTGATTCTGTAGATTTGTTAATTACATAACTGTAATTAAAGTTAGAATTGTCAGGCAGTCAGATTAATTGCATTGACGGCAAACTCATAATTTTTGAGGCGGAATGAAGTTGACCAATTTGGAACATGGAAACATTTGGACCATTATCCACTGACTCATCACTTCCGGCTGTAACTAACTGTTGTCACGGAGATACCAGAATTTTCAGAATGAATTTGAAATAAACAGCAAATTAAACACCTTGTGTCAACCCTTGACGACGTCCACCCGAACCAACCCAGCAATTTTTCGTCTTAAGACTTAAGCTTACATTAATATTTTTTCACGCAGGCTCGACTGCAATATTTATGAATTAATCTTACCCACATCATCACTTCCCGACAAAATTTAACAGTCTCATCTCAACGCACTTTTTCTCTAACCTGCTTGGAGAAATTTAAGATTTAAATCTACGACCGGTAATGAAATTAATGATTTGTCTGTTGGCTAGAAAACATAAAATTTGAAATTTTTTTGTTTTCAATTAAAAGGTTGGAATTACTTTGTCTCATCTGCGATCATGGCCGGGTTTTCAGCAGGTATGACTGAGAAGCAAAAAATGGCCGACTACCTTTTCGACGGTACCAATTTGGGAGATGATTTGTTGGAAACTTTGGAGACTTATGCCCCAAAATGCCCAGAGGCTGACGAAGTAAGCTTTGTCACAACCAAATTTTTTCTTGACAAAATCAAAGAAGCTGAAAATGGGTTCCCTCGCATGTTATTCAAACTCCGAGTCAACACGTTGGATTGTGGTGAGTTAGGTTTTTCTCTAGAAATCTGACCCGTCCTATTCTACATTACAATTTTTTTTTTAAATTTGCAGAATTGGAAAAGGACGATGAGGTAGCTGGGAGCTTGGGTTTTAGAGCCAGAATGTGCCTCCAGAATAATGAGCATGCGTTTCGCTACTATGCATTGGCCCTCCTCATGGCTGAGCCTAACGGACCACGTGTTGGTCAAATCTACTGTGGTCGGGCCCAATTGTTCAACGCCATCAAGGACTACAAGTCTTGTTTGAAGGACGTTGAAAAAGGACTCGGTCATGATGTTTCTCCATTGACGAGGAAAGTACTCTTGGTCATAAAAAAAGACATGATGGCCGTTTTCAACAAGACACCCACCCTAAGCTACAGTATGCTTGGTGTCTTGCAAGAAAACGCAACCAGGGAAAAGTATTGCAATGAAGTTTTGTTTCGTGTTCGAATGCCGGCAAACCCCGAAATCCCGGTCGCTGCTGAGTGTCTTGAGATAAAGTACCATTGCCACAAGGAGAGATACGTTGTCACCACAAAGGACTTGGCTGCGGGTGAATTAATTAGTCCGAACTTTAGAGATTTTTTCTAGACCTAATTTGGATTAATCACTTTAGGGACAACGATCATTGCTGAGGATCCTTATGTCAAGATCTTCGCGGACTCTCAAAGCTGGAATACCAATCACTGTGCTGGATGCCTCAAGGTGACCCATTGTCTTGACCCTTGTCCTGGATGCGTATTTGTAAGTTTGACGTATTCCCTGAGGTACAATTCTTCACGGTTTTTCTGGTTCAAGTCTGGAATTCTAAACTTTTTTGACAGGCAATGTACTGCAGTGAAGAGTGTCGTCTTCGAGATCTAGACCAAGGGCACAAATATGAATGTGGCTGCATGGCAGTCTTGCACGGGCTAAATTTGGAACCTTGTCAACATTTGGCTTTTCGGGCAATTTGCAAAGCCGGCCCTACTAAAATTCATGCACTTTACATTGCTCATACAGCCCGGATTCCCGAACCCGGAGCTAGATATGGACGACGCAAAGGATTTAATCCAGCCACTGGACGCTACGACTCAGACTCATACTACCAAGTCGCAAGACTCGCCACTCATGTTGTCAAAAAAGATCTTCCAAAGATGACCATGTTTGCCATCTGCATGGCTCAAGTCCTCCAAATCAAGACAGACTTCAATTCGATCGAGACCGAGTTGAATGAAAAACGTGAGTTTACAAGGTTCATAGCGTCTAAAATTCTTTGGCTCTTGTTCAGTTTTCCCATAAACACTTTCGCCATCGGAGAGTCTATCAAAATGAAGAAACCGACCACAAGTGCAGAAATCTATCAGGCCCAAACTGGTGAAGTTTTGAAGGCTGAGTTGGCAACGGCAATTTACCCCGTCATCGGCTTAATTTGCCATTCTTGCTGCCCCAACGCAATGGTCCAGACTACGGCTAATGGGAAAATGTCCATTGTTGTGTTGCGAGATGTGAAGGCTGATGAGGAAATCACAATTTCGTACGGGTATTCGTATTGGCTCCAATCATCCGAGAATCGCCGGGATCACCTGTTGGACGATTATCATTTTTTCTGTGACTGCATGGCTTGCGCTCGGAAATGGACTCACCTCAATTTCATGTGGCCAATCAAAATGCTTTGTCAAAAATGTCGGGCCGGTATTGGCTACAATCAATTCTCAGCTCTGAGCAATTGTGTTTTTGAAGAGAACAGTGTTGAGGAAGGGCAGATGAATTGTATCAATTGCGATGAGCAAAAATCATTGGCTACTTTGAAAAATGAGATTGAAAAAGTTGACCGTGAGTTGGGTCAAGCTAGTGATTTTACAAAATCCGAACGTCCAATCGATTCCATTCCAATCATTCTCAAATGTATCAGTTTTTATCAGAATACCTACTGCCCACCATGTACTAAAATTATCACCGGTTTCAAGGAATTGGAAAAGGCATTTGCCAAGGTCAAGCAACCGGTTATGGAAGGATTTCAAATCTAATCAAAATTTTGCACATACTACTTACAGCAAACACCACATTAAGTGATCGAAATTTTAAGTTTATAACATTGCTAATTACTGATATTGATATCAGATCAAAATTTGTCTTCGTTTATTCTGCTGAAGTGCAGTCGTCGAAATTAATGCAATTTGTAATTCATCATTAATAGAAGTCCGAGTCACTGAGAAGAGATGGCTTTAAACAATTTATTCAAATTTTCAATAAATTTTGCAAAGTGCGAGATAATTATGGTGCTTAATACTAACAGAGTTTTTGGAAAGTGTTGAAAGTCAAAAGTAGTATTCTAACTTTATTTCTAGTAAATATTTAATAGAGAAGATCCAACGCTGCAGCTGCCTGCAAGACGCTTCATTTTTTTTGCTGTTGACCAAAATTTCCGTTTTCCATTCTAAATAAGAAGCAATCATTGGATCCAATTGGTTTCCAAGAAATTCCAAAGACTTCGCTGCTGGCTGCTGTATGTGCTTTGCTGGAGTCTCCTACGACTGCGAGTAAACAAAATTAGCTCGTATTAGTAAATTATTTAAAATTTAAAGCAAATTAATTGAAAATTTGTGTACAAACCTGCAGCATTGGAGACTTGAATTGAAGTACCTGTAGCTCGCCTTAGATCTAGGTTCTAACAAATTTCAAATATTGTTAATTACTGTTCTTCTTTTAACTAAAAATATTTTTAAGTTCTTTTTATAGCTTTTGTTCTATTTTTAGGGTTTTTTGTATAGCTTTTGTTGTATCTTTTTTTTGGTTCTTTATATATTCGTCTGTATAAGGGTTTTAATTCTTCTTTCTAAATAATGATTTCCGGCCCCTGAGGGTCCCAAATGGGTTCACCAAGACTTGACCCTGCGGCATGGATTTGATCACGACAACAACGTTGCCAAATGTTTCTCATGATAACGCACTCAGCTTTGACCACGTTGGTCAAGTCCTCCAAATCATTCAGAGCTGCATGGCTTTTTTGAAGGAGTAAGATAAGTTTGTTGGTCAAACTTGACCTAAAGCTATGGTCAAACTCCATATTATTTCCAAGCCGAGTAACCAATTTGCGTCTTTGGTTTGTCCATTCGGTAATCGCATTGTTCAAATATTTCGATTGTAGCCCAGCCGTCTCCAAAGATTCATCGACATCCAAGCATTTATCACCGGAAACTTGGTCTTGAATTATGTCAACTTGGACCTGAACATTTGCAAGCATTTCGATCATGCTGTCAACATATTCGTTCATCAAGCCAGTGAACCCTGGTGGAAAAAGGTTCGCAGATGCTCCGTCATTTCCTAGAATCGAAATTAAAACCAAAATTATTAAAAATTCCTTAACAGATTTCGTGGGTCATTTCATGGATATTTCTGAGAACCATTTGGTTGAAAATCCTTCTTCACATGACCCAAAATTGAGTCATCAATCCTGTCGCCATCTGGATCAGAGTCAGGAAAGGTTGCAGAGTCTTCTAGCAATCTGTGTTCAGAAACCCTGTTCGTCATCCATAGGCTTTCGCAGATAACCACTGAAACGTCATCGTTGTCGCCGTTTGGATTGTCGCAAACGATGACCAAGCCTTCAATTTCAATAGCTTCTACCAAGACTGGCTCCACATTTTCCACTTGAGGAGTTTCGGCCCCTTCCATTTCGACAAGTTCCAAGTCATCGTTACTCTTATCATCATCCAATGTCACATTTCGCCTGGATCGACACATGTTACGTAGTGCACGGAAAGCACGTTGAAAGCAATTCTTCTTAGGGCGATCGGGTTCAGGTTCTAGGTTGGGAGCATCTCGTCTTCCTGCATGGGCTTGAGAAAACAGCTGTTAGAACGTTCTAGATTTTAAATTTAATTTAAACAGTTTAAGCTTTTTTACCATTTTCAAGCAATGTTGTTCTCAAAAGACCCTCTCCAGTTAAGGGCGTGTCCGCAAACTGAACGCTTTTCTTTCTAGGAGGCTTCGGTGGCGGTATTACCACTTCCTCTACTACTTCCGGTTCCACAGGTTCTTCTAAAAGTTGTAGAACCATATCGATCTCTGCTTGTAATGCCACTGTTAGCTCTTTCAACCTATTCTTCTCTCCTACGAGAGTTCGTCTCATGTTCACCAATTGAATCGCTAATGGCGATAGCATGTCCAAAACTTCGTCATGAGGCCAGCATTTGTCAGGCATGTTCATACTTCTGGCTTTGATCCATATGAGAACGCTTTCCAAGCGTTTGAAGGGTGACTCATACGTTGTCCTTGTCGTTTGTGGTAGCGTGAACAGTCGTCCTTCGATATTCCACCAAATGCTAACCGCATTCCTGCTTTGAGTTGTAATGTCCAGAAATATTTGAAGGACGTTCTCGTAGGCTCTGATGCCCATCTTTACGTGGATTTGTTTGAACTTTACAACGATCTGTGGTGTAATGGGTTGGGGGGATGCGCTTGCTGCAGTGTCTGGTTCAGTGACTTGACTGGAAGCAGTGTCTGGTTCAGTGGTGACTTGATCGGAAGCAGTGTCTGGTTCAGAGGTGACTTGATCGGAAGCAGTGTCTGGTTCAGAGGTGACTTGACTGGAAGCTGTGTCTGGTTCAGTGGCTTGATTCGAAGCAGTGCCTGGATCAGAGGTGACTTGATTGGAAGCAGTGTCTGGTTCAGTGACTTGATTGGAAGCAGTGCCAGTTTCACCGATTTCGTCATCTTCATATGCTTCATTTACATATCCGATTGCTTCGGTGTTGATAGGCAAGGCATGGCAAGTTTTGCTTTCTTCCAAAATTGTCACCTCAGGACTCGGGTCACTGTTTTCTACGACCACAATGAAGTCATCCTTTTGCTCTCCAGTGACTTCGGGAGTCGTGCATATCTTTGTTTCGTCATACACTGTCTCTTCAGTAACCTCATTAGAGTCCATAATTTCAACGATTTCGTCTGATTTGGTGATCTTATTTGATGTAGACTCCGCAATCGAAGTCATCATGCTTGTGAAGTTGACACGCAGTTTTCTGATTTCTTCTACTATTCGGACTGTTGACCGCGGGAGATTGGTAGCTTCGTCATTCATATCCGCTAGAGACCCACCTGCGATCTCTTCTGCATCATTTGGCTCTGTCTCGCCATTTGTATCTTCCTCCAGCGTAACCTCATTGGAATCCATCGTGACCGTGTCCTCGATGATGTGGACTGGCCTGTTGACATTTCCGTTCGTTTCAGATTGCAACATCGTAGTCGTCACATTCATATCATTGTATGTTTGGCTGATCCTCGTACTACCGTTCTTAATGACGTTATCAAGGCTAAGGGCATTAATCCTTAGTATTCTCAAACCGACCAGATGGGACGCATTTGGCACACCAGGGATCTCTTCCGTAGTTTCGTTGTTACTTATGACATCATCTTCAAGCGAAATTGGAGTGCTTAGTTCCAATTCACTGTCAAGACTTGGATTTTCGTCATCGTTCAAGGTCGCCATTATTCCCTCTAAAAATGTAAAAACAATATTGTGTTATTCATGTTTCAAAGGAAAATTCAATGAAGAACTTCACGTACTTTCAGTTCGGCTGGCTGGTCGAAGAAGAAATTAGCAGATTTCGATCACAAAAACTTTCCAGATGGTAGAATAGAAATGTAGGCTGAACTTGTTCAAACTTGTTCGAATATCGGACCCTAAATTCACTAATTGCTTCCTGGACCTCGTTCAAGTTAGAAGTGAAAAGTAAGGAAAACAAAGGGAAGCTTGAAGACTCCGAACCACACCTAGCTGCGAAGTTTCATGTAGAAAGTTTTGCTAAACGCGCATTTGATTTCCATTAAGGCGTCATCCAATAAAATTTGAAGGCAATTGAAATCGTTAATTTCTTTGTAGAGACCGAGCCTACCGACCGAGAAGCAGAAAACAATGATAGCTCGAAGCTCAAACCTCAATTTGATTTCGTAAAATGAAAGTTGTTATTTCAAAAGGAAGGTTGGCAATGATCGTTAAATTCTACGAAAAGTTTCCACTTTACCATGCATGCATGCGTGGTTCATGCCAAGCCCGAGTAGAAAACATATCGAAAGTAAATCAGAAATATTCAGAGACATTTTTCTATCATGAGCCTCCAAAATTCTTGGCCAGTCTTGGCATTGAGTCACACATTCCATCAAATTGTAGCAATGGAGTTGGTCAGTAGTCAGCCCATCGAATAATATTTCTGCAATTGAGTCACATTTTACAAGTTAAAATGTGACTAATCACGTGGTATTCTTTTCGTTTTTGCGCCACAATCATGCGATGCTTTGTTTTGTTGTTAAAAGCATGCCAATGATAGGAATGAACCAGCCGCAGCCGGTACAAATTCCTGGAAAAACGTTTTGAGGCGGTTTGCTGCTGCTGCTACATCCGATTCAAGCACGTCGCGTTACGTCACTCTCAAATATTCATTTTCGTAGCTCAATCGACTTGCTAGTTTTGCAAATGAAGCTATTGACAACAATAAACAACATAATCAACAGTGCTTGGAATTGGATGACTACCAACCAATTCCATTGTTGTTGTTATGACATACAACATAAACAAATCGTCAAACAATAGTCGTTTCCAAGAATTGAGTACCGGAAAGAAAACAAGCCTCCAACTCAACTTTCGCACTTTGAAATAATCAAGTGGATCAATCCAATCGCACTCTACAATCTACACGCACCAATTTTTTCGAAACGAAAAAGAAACGATCGTGATCGTCGGCAACAATTAAAAGTGACAATTATTAGAGGTTTTTAGTTCGAGTTTAATCCGTTATCAGTTGGTGATCAGTGTTGACTGGTGAGTAATAAAATGTCACACATTTTTAAGCGTCCTCCAACTCCGAGGCATGAAAAATTTTGGAATTTACATTTGTGTCTTTGTTGCAGGTCCCAGTGAATCCAATTTAGTGAAAAGGGGTTGATTTTATACAAAGTTTTCAGAGACGAAGTGGTGAGCTCGCCGATTTTAATAGTTATTTTAATCAAATTAAAATTTTGGCTCCAGGAAATTTAGTTTATGTCGGTATTATTTTTATTCTGCAGTTGAGAGTTGAACAATTAAAAATGGCTCGCATTTTGTACGGCCCAGAGGACAAGGCTGAGTTGGCCAGTGCCATGTTTGAAGGCAACGATTTGTCCAGAGGAATTGCTGCGGATATTATTGGAGCCAGTCTTCTTGTCGATGTAAATTATTTAACACATTGCAATACAATTACAAACGTTTGATTAAGGTCAACTTTTCTGAACGTTTTGCTTGTATTTTTAAGCAGGTGAAATCTGGATCAGGGGTTGTTCGCCCAGTTCTCACAAGTCTCCAACGTGTGAAGGTTGCTGAACGAAATTTTTCATACTCAAAAGTGTTCAAACAAATCAAAGCTTTGGACGCTGGTAAGCGATCAAATTTATCAAAATTTATGTCTCAACTCAGCCAATTGTTCTGATTTTGTGTTTTTTGCGGATTCTTCTAGTCATGAAAAAGGATGATGAACTTGCTAAGATTATGAGTCAAAAGGGAGACAAATTTGCTGGTGGGGCAGACGGCAACTTGCGTTACTATACTTTGGGCCTTCTCTTGGCCAAACCTCAAGGAAAGCAAATGGGAGAAATTTTTTATCAGCGAGCCAAGCAATTCCACACTCTTCAGGACGAAGAATGTAGCGCCAGAGACTGCTTGTGGGCCCTTGAGTGTGATATTCCAGAAGATTTGAAAGACAAGGTGTCTGAACTTTTAGTTAAGAAAGTATTGACTGCTTCAAATGCTATTGAGCCAAAGTTCGACGAAGAAGCAGCTGCTTTGTTGGAAGCACAAGAAAAGGAGAAGAAAATGATCTATCGCGATCAAGTCATGTTTCGTGTTAAGTCTCCACATCCAAATATCCCAGCAGCTGAGGACTTTGTAGAAGTCAAGCACAACGTGAAGAAAGGTCGTCATGTGGTCACTAAAAAGAATCTGTCCCCAGGTACGCTAAGCTTACAAATTGCTCAGTAATCAGCAAATGATACAAAAAAATTGACTTTTAAAAATGCATGGGATTTGTCTGAAGGTATGACCGTGATTGTTGAGGATCCTTACGTGAAGATGCTCTCTGAGGTGTTGGCTTGGAACACAGATCATTGCGCAGGATGTTTGAAAAAGACCTACTCTCTCATTCCATGTCCAAACTGCGTGTTTGTGAGTTATTTGCTGAATTTTGCTTTTAGTAAGCACATGAGTTAGTTGGATTTTACTATTATTTCAGTTCCTGTACTGCAGTGAAAAATGTCGGGCTGAAGATCTTGACCAAGGTCACCGGTACGAGTGTACCTGCGTCCCATTTTCACACGGTCTCTGTCTCTCAGAATCATTTCAAACCTCATTCCGTGCAATTTGTAAGGCTGGCCCAGAGTACATGCATCAAATGTATCTCGACTCTCTACCAATGGCTAGATTGAACGGCCCGTGGGCTTCTGCTGCTGGAGACGCCAAAGGATTCAATCCTAAGAATGGAATGTATGAACTTGACTCATTTTATCCAATTAGCAAACTCACAACTGATTTGCAAGGAGAAGCTACGAAGAACATCACCGTTCTGGCCTTGGCTCTTGCAAACGCTTTGAACTTTAAAACTGATTTCTTTGCTGCTGAGACTGGGCTGGTGGGGAACAAATACTTTGTCATGTACGTGGCGTCAAAAATTCTTTACTGTGCCGCAAGTTTCCCAATCAATTCATTTGGACTCCTGCAACGCCGCTGTGATCCAAAAGATCTCACATTCATCCCGGAAGTCTTCAGCAGTTTTGCTCATAGACAAAGTACACGCACTGACGAGCTGGCCACAGTTGTTTACCCGTTCCTCAGCCTTTTGTCACACTCTTGTTACCCCAATGCGATTTGTGAGCACTTGGGGAATGGAAAAATGGCCGTGATCATGAATCGGGATCTGAGGGCCGGAGAAGAGATCACAATCTCATATGGATTTTGGTGGTGGAATCAAGACTTGGAGTCACGACGAGACCGGATTCTCCGAAATTACCATTTCAGTTGCGAATGCATTGCTTGCGCTGGACATTGGTCGGTTCATAAGAAGTTTTGGTTCACCAATTTTCTCTGCCCTTTCTGCGTCTCAAAATACACTTACACAGAGTTTTACAAACTCCGCCATTGCATTTTGTGGGTTGACGAGATTGAAAAGGGGACGACTGGGAGTTGCCCTCAATGCCATCTGAAAACAAGTGTTACAGCCATTAAAAAGGAGAGTCAAAAATATGAAGCTGAAATGCTCCGAGCTCAGAGATTGACAGATGCTGATAATCCTGTGGAAGCTATTCCAATTTTGCACAAATGCATGAGCTACTTTCAAAGAACCTATTGTCCACCGAACGGCATATTGATCGAAGCCGTCAAGTCTCTGGAGCGTGCACAGCATGCTGTCTACCGTGACTTGTAGACAGACCCTCTTCAATTAAAATTCAATTCTACAACAAACAAAAACTACTACTATTTATATATTTATTAAGTATTAACCCTTGTCAAAATTAGTCGTGTGTGAAAATGAGAGTTGAAGTTGAAAGTAAGTGCGTGCGCCGCGTTTAAAAAAATGTTGTGGCGGCACTGTACATTCATGATGTAATGAAATGGAATTGAAACGTGTGTAATAAAAAAGTCTATGTAAAAACCCAAAAACATTACGGTCCGTTTTTTGAACGAGTCCTACCAATTAGCATAATTAGCAATCATAAAAGCAAATTGGATTATCGCAAAGTATAATTTATTCGCATCTTCAAATTTGCCAAATTTGTGAAATCGGGCAGTGAACTTACTTTGAAAAATTGTCAAAGTACATAGCTGCGGCTAAAAAATTTCCCTACAAACTGAAAAAAAATTCTTTACAAAAATGAGTCTTGCTTAGGCGAATCCACTTCCCTTGTACTACCGTGTGTGGGACCCCTGTCGCACGGAGCATTAAAATTACAAAATGTGTACTTTAATTTTAAGTCAGGCAGAAGCCCTTCCACGTAATCCTCAAGCATCTATCTCCCTACAGTCAGGCCAAGCCCTGAGCCAAACAACCTCTCAAAAAAATTTCTATGATTTTTTGAACCAACAAAATTAGGTTTCCCGTGAGAGAATTGTCATAAGGACACCACCGCCAGGTGTGCGACATGGGTCGCACACTGTGCGACATGTGTCGCTCGCACACCTGAGATATGGCAAAGTCGACTTAAGTCACATGGCAAAAGTGTGTACAGTGTTGCATGACACTTTTGTATAGTTCAGATTTCCATTTCAAACCATTTATTGAAAGTCTGGCCTAGTCAACAGAACAAGTCATGACCCCAACAATGCGAACAGAGCAAAAAAAACTAATTTACAAAGATGACAAATTGACAGAGTAATTAACATTATTCATCACACTTATTCATTACCTAACAATACATAAATTTCAAGACAATTTGACAAAGTAACACTATTCATCTATTATAGATTCAGGAATAATACATAAATTTCATGGCAAATTGGCAGAGGCAGAGTAACATTATTCATCACACTATTCATCAAGTAAAGTGGCACAAGACTGTAAACATATCAGGCATCAGGATCATGTACAACTTGAAGAAATTCACTCCATTGCCAATTCTCGAATGAATGTCCGGCGCAAGTGGAGCTGCATTCGTGCGTTCGTCTGGAATCACAAGATAGCACGGTATTA